>PVIC010024715.1:0-25841 GCA_004025085.1 Thryonomys swinderianus
AAAAAAAAAAAAAAAAAAAAAAAAAAAAAAAAAAAAAAAAAAAAAGAAATATATTACCTGAGTTATTGATTTCTGTTCATTTTGTTAGAATAAAGTTAATGTTTTGAAACTGTTATGGATTTTAGGATAATTGGCATCTTTTGTCACACATGAAAGTGATATAAAATAGTAGAAAGTTTGTAATGGCAATCTAATTTTGACCAAAATTTTTTTTAAAATTGTAAAGACTGCTTACCACTTACTCTTTTCCTCTTAAAACAGCAAACTCATTATAACACTGGGTAAGAAACAAAAACGAAAGAATGACTCTTCAGATGAAATATCTGATACAGAACAGATGCCCCAGCATTCATTCAAAGATCAAGAGTCTCAAGTGAGTATTAATTTTTTTTCTTAGAAATGAAACATTGTTAGAATTATTCAGGTAGCATAATATTGCTTATGAATATTTACACTGTAGTTTAATAATATACTTTATTGTATGCTAGAATTTACAGAACATCATTGTTACATTATGTATGTTCTCAGTAGTATTATCTTACAGCTATTTATCAATCCTCTCCAAACCCCTCATTTTTCAGATAATGAAGCAAAAATCATGAGAGGTTAAGTAAATAATACACAGTCACTGATGACTTTTAAGAGTAATATTCTGTATGTAGGGAGTGCTTTTGAATTTACTTAATGACAGAAACAGTAATTTTTAAAATATACAAATGTCAAAGCAGATGGACTGATCATCCTAGAGACAATTTCTTTGGTGTGCTTCTGTTGAAGAAAAACTAACTGATGATATTAAAATTCCCTGACATAGACATGAGTATTGTACATTTTCCCTTTTAAAAAATAGGTGGATATTCTACATAATCTTGTGAAGGTAAAAATAGAAATATTTAGCGAAGGTCATAATAATTCAGGCCACCCTCTGCTTTCTAACATTTAAAATACTACTGTAGGCCGTAGGGGTGGTGGCAGTTGTTGAACTATGGGGCCAGAAAGCCCCTGAATGGCCTTTCTTCTTCCTTATGCAGCTTCTTATCCAATGGGAGAGTAGTGGCTCAAGGCTCCTGGGCTGCTGCAAGAGTTGAGGTAAGGGCAGTGATTGAAGCTCCTCATATCACATGGCCTGGCTTTTTCTTCGTATGTTATCTTTTACTTAGGCAAACTTATATTTAACTTACTCAGTATTAGAGAACTTAGTTTCATTTTTTCTTAAATAATGCTGGCCATTTTTCTCTTATGCAATGACCAAACAGTGAAATGATAGTATAGGTCAATGTGTACATTTCTTCCACACTTTTCACTGTAGTATCAGGTTGCTTTGATAAGTGTGTTGCTTCGACACTAAAGAAGGGGGGGGGCATTTTCTAAAAATCAATTTAAGACTCTACTGTTAATACTTGATTGTGTCACTGTATCAATGAAAAAGTCCAAGTAACTTTCAGCCACAAACAATAAATGTGAAGATTTGAATGCTTGAAAACAAATTAAGATTTGGAATCAGGAAGAAATCTAGAACTGTGAATATAGTACTTAATTTTTTGCCTTCAATCTTAATATAGAATACTAAATTTTTTTAAATGTCCCTGCAGCAGATTATATTAGGATCAGTATAGGAAGCAAGTGATATCAGGCATTTAAAAATGTAATTCAGGGGCCGGAGGGTTAGCTCAACGGTTCCAGCTCCTGCCTCACAAGAGCAAGGTCCTGAGTTCGATCCCCAGTTACCACATAGAATGCTGGGCGTGGAGACACGCCCACCAACAATCAACAGCGCATACCACAATGCCGGACGTGGTGGCTCACGCCTGTCATCCCAGCACTCGGGAGGCAGAGACAAGAGGATTGCTGAGTTCGCAGTGGCTTGCCTGGGCACCATAGTGAGCTCAGGGCCAGCCTGAACTACAACGCAAGACCCTGTCTCAAAAAGCAAAAAAAAAAAAAAAAAATGTAATTCACCTGACTTCTTTATCCAAAGTGCTGTGAACTAATCTTTTGACACTGTTCAGACATAAGAAGAAAGCAAGAAATATGAATGAAGATAACAATTTGTCACTTTTAAATTGTGATTTGAAAAACATTATGGAGGAAGAAGGCCAAAAATAAAGTAGCCAAACATGTGAGCATGAGATCACTTTTTCATATCTTTAAACTAGTAGACATATGACACAGAAAGATAATTTGTGAGAGTGACATCTTGTTTGGCTTTTCCTAACTTTTCACTGTATAATGAAATATAATTTATGATGAAATCCATTACTGTCTCCTTATTCATATAGTTTTAATAAAGTTTTCATTGGATAAGGGAATAGTTTACAATAAGTGGCTCCCATTCTTCTTACTGTTTTTTAGTAATAAGATTGCTTCCAGGTCCTCTCATATGTTGTGTGAGCACTCTACCAGTAAACTATATATATCCCCACCTTTTATAATTTGACTTTGAAACAAGATCTCATGAAGTTGCCCATACTGACCTTGAACTCGTAATCTTCCTCAGCCTACCAAGTTTCTAGGATTACCAGTTTGAATCTCCATGTCCAGAAATGGCCCTCATTGTGTCTTTGAAGAAAGACCTGAGCACACTTTTCTGATCTTAAAGTGATTTTTCAGGCCACTCATTTATTACTTACTAAACACTAAGTGAGGTATTTCAAAGTACTAATTAATGTCCAAGTCAGAAGAAACTATAATGTAGGTCAAAACATCTAAAAGTTTTCTAAAAATCTACTGATTATTATTCTCAGACTTCATATTTTGGAAGTTTTGCCTAATGAAACTTTATAAATTTTCTCAGTACTTGTTCGAGCATTCTTGAACATTAGATGCTTGTAGAATTCTAATTTTAGTATATGTGCTGCCAAAGCGAGCACGCTTGTAGAATTCTAAATGTCCGTTAGCAGGATCGTAGAATCCCTCCCCACTATCTGAACCATAAATATTTCATGTCCTTTTGAAAATAATATATGGGAAATTGCACTTACAGTCTTTTTAAAATTATAAAACTTGAAAATGTTGCTTTGACATTTTAAATGTCAGTTTCTTCATGGAAAAACCAGGTAACCCATCAAAAACCAAAGTCAAAACAAAATTGGATCTAGGTTGTAGCTCTGTGGTAGAAAGCTTACTTACCTTTTATTTGATCCCTAGCATTCCTACCAGAACAACAACAAAAAAACTAGAACTGGATGGTGATCATCCTAAAGTACACGCGGAATTGACCATCAACCACAATGGGCTGGTTTTGTTGCCTTTTTGCCTCAATGCTGCACTATTCATGAGAGAAAGAGGCACAGAGGCCTCCTGTTACAAAGGCCCTATCTGCAACCTTGTTAGATACAAATATCAGCTTGCCTCGTACTGTTGCACTGACTTATCCATTTTGATCACGGCTGTGAAAGTAAAGGCCTGTCAAATAGGAGGCATTGATAGAAATCAGAACATGATTTACTTTGCTAGTTCATATCTGGTGAATATTAAGTGAGATTATAAATACACAAGAAAAAATGGAAGAGAAAAACAAGATAGATTTCCTAAATATTAAATAATAGAACCATTAGTCAGGATCCCAGTAAGATTTTAGAAAAATAAAAGAAAAGTCCTATGGAATTTTAGATCAAACTAACCTTTTGATATTATAGTGGGAACCTCAAATGATATGTATATGACTTGTTTTTGTTTTCATTTTTGGCTATGCTGGGGATTGAATTTTTTTATTGTTAATTGTCCTTGAAATAAAAGCTTTTGAAACAAACATTAGATATTTAGGGAGGTAAGTAACACGATCTTTCTTCGGTATCTGCTTTACAATTACTTAGATTATTTAAAAATAATGTTACTACATGTAATATTTATTAAAAGACTTATGTTTGATGAGAGTATTTTTTTAGGAAAGCTATTAGAATTAGAAACACTGTTTCTTCATTTAAATTTGATTATTTGGTAGGTTTAAAAATTATTTTACATATTTCTTTTAAAATATTATGTTCTACTTGAAATAGATTCATGTTTTGACAAGTATTATCATTTTTTTACATTTAACCTCCAATTGATTATGTAACTAATATTCTCTAATATACTTTTTTAGGTTTTGGGTATATGTGAGAGTCTTTGTCTTTTAAATATGTATTCCCCAAAATGTATGAAATAGCTAAACAAAACAAATAGCCTCTTCAATCTTTGTAACAAATTTTTTTAAAAAAATAGTAATACAAAAAAAATAGTAATACAGTAATAAAGGTATTGGTAATAAAATATATTTTGCCCAAGCTATCAAAGTTTTTTTTAAAAAGAGAGAAATCTCTTCATTCTTAAAATTTGTGAAGAAAGATGATAAAGGTATTACTAACTTTCAATATTTGAGAAAAGTAAAACTTTGGAAAAATTGCAAACTTGTGAAGGAGGGCTAATGATAATCTTTAATTAAACAGAAAAATAAGATAAATGCTGAGTATTATTTTTGAAAATTAATGTAAAAAATGGCCAACTTCAGGGCTAATATTTTAAAAGTAGTATAAAAATTTTAAATTACTTTTAAGTTATACAAATCTGATCCTTGTGATTCATTACAGAAAAGAAGATCAAATAGACAAATTAAAAGAAAAAAATATGCAGAAGATGGAGAAGGGAAACAATCTGAAGAAGAGGTTAAAGGCTCAATGAAAATAAAAAAGAATTCAGCCCCTTTACCTGGTGAACAACCATTACAGTTATTTGTGGTAAGATATATTCAGGATTAAAGATACAATGTGTGTGCTGACCTCAAACCTGAGGCAGTCCCTCTGTCTCAGATTCCCAATGATGGAGTGATAGGTGTGTGCCACCATGCCCACCCCTGATTAAAATATATTTTAAACCAATGTAAATTATTAAAATACCAGGAATTCATACCTCTCTCATTCAACTTGTTATCACATTTCTACATCCTAAAAATACTCGTGTAATTCATGAAACTCTTCCAAACTGTCTGTTTGGCAGAATAATTTGAAATTATATTTGAATATGTTGAAAGCAGAAGCTCTAATCCTATTACTTTTCTGCTGAAAACTCTTGTAAATCTCAAATAATATTGAGTTAAGAATATGCTGTGAGGGCCGGAGGGTTAGCTCAGTGGTTCCGGCGCCTGCCTCGCAAGCGCAAGGTCCTGAGTTCGATCCCCGGTAACCACATATAATGCTGGGCGTGGAGACTCACGCCCACCAACAATCAACACCGCATACCACAATGCTGGACGTGGTGGCTCACGCCTGTCATCCCAGCACTCGGGAGGCAGAGGCAGGAGGATTGCTGAGTTCGCGGCGGCTTGCCTGAGCGCCATAGTGAGCTCAGGGCCAGCCTGAACTACAAAGCAAGACCCTGTCTCAAAAAGCAAAAAAAAAAAAAAAAAAAAGAATATGCTGTGAATTTTCCAGCTTCACCTCCACCCCTTCTGTGTAAGTGCTCAGTCCTCTGCCTTGCAAACATTGTTGCCATGTGCCACTTTTAGCTGCATTGTGAGCCAGACACTCTACCACTGGCTGAGTGAGCAGAAACTTTAGGCAGGCTCCTACCCTGTCTGTTGCTGAGTTTCTTATTTGTATAGTGGAGGTGATAAGAGACTAGTTAATATCCGTAAATTAGTTGAAATACAGTGCCTAGGCCATCAAAAACCCCACTATGTAAATATTGACAGGGACAATTACAACAATGATCTTATTTTTCTATGGTTTATATTCTTAATTTTTTATATACTGTCCAGCAGAAAAAATAAATGATTTCTGAGTTTGGGTGTATTCATAAACATACAAAGTAGCAAGTAAAAAGTTTTTCACGATGTATTTTACCATGTATTTCTTTCCCTCCCTCCAATAGGAGAATCCAAGTGAGGAAGATGCTGCAATTGTAGACAAAATACTATCTTCTAGAATTGTAAAAAAGGAAGTAAGTAATGGTATATTACATTTTGCACTATGTTACATGTCCCATTTAAGTTACAATTGTGAATTTTATTTTTGTAGATAACACCTGGAGTGATGATTGATACAGAAGAATTTTTTGTAAAATATAAGAATTAGTAAGTATTTCAGCTCCAAAGAACTGTTACTTAATTAAATATATTTAATATATAAATATACTTATAATTATGATTTTCATTTATCTGCATTTTAATTTTTTTTTTTAATTGCATGAGTTTAAAAAGTGCGAAGGTGGGCTGGGGACTTAGCTCAGTTGTTCCAACACCTGCCTCTCAAGTTCAAAGTCCCAAGTTAGATCCTCAGTACCATTAAAAAAAAAAAGGAAAAAAGTTCAAAAGTCCCAAAAACCTCTCATATTAAGATTGAATTTTTTTAAAAATACATACCACAATGCTGGGCGTAGTAGCTCACCCCTATAATCCCAGCACCTGGGAGGCAGAGGCAGGAGGATTGCTGAGTTCGAGGCTTGCCTAGGCTACATAATGAGCTCAGGGCCAGCCTGAACTACAAAGCAAGACTCTGTCTAAAAAAGCAAAACAAACTATATATATATATATATATATATACATATATATGTATATATGTATATATATGTATATATATGTATATATGTATATATATGTATATGTATATATATATAGATTATTTTAGGAGCCTGAGGCAGGAGGACTGCTGTGAGTTTAAAGTCAGCCTAGGCTACATAGTGAGTACAAGGCTACCTTGAACTACATAGCAAGACCCTCTCTCCAAAAAAATAAACAGGAAAATATTAATTATAAAAGTCAAAGTACAAGAATCTATAAAATATATGTTTTTATGACTTATAGACATTATTATAAATCCATATTTAATGTTTTAGAGTTTATTATAAAAAATTTCTGATCTTAAATTGTTGCACTTGATTCAGCCAATATGGTGGCACCTGCCTTTGGCTGAGGTTGGAAGATCACAAATTCCAGCCCAGCCTGGGCAAGGTATTGACTGAGCAAGATCCTGTCTCAAAATAAAAAATTAAATCATGGCCAGGCATGTAATTCAGTCTGAAGTCCTTGGGTTTAGTCCTAAGTGCCACCAAAAAAAAGTGACTTACTAATTATGAGAAAAAAAAATTTTTTTTTGTCGTTTTCCAAATCTTGGTACTTTGGTAAAAGCTTTTAAATAGAATTACATTGGTTTCAAAACAGGTTATCTTTCTGGTCATGACAGAACCCTTATTATGAAAAGTAAGAGATATATTACATCTTGCTCTTCTACTTGATCAGTTTACTCTTCTCTTACTAGATGGCAAGTTGTAAACTCTGGCTACAATCTTGTTAGGCTATGGGAATCACAGAGACTTTATTTTAGAATTTTTGATGTCTACTGAAATTAAATGAAGCTATGAACTACCTATTTGTGATGTTGAAAGTCATGTTTTGTATTATATTAAAAAAGATGTTAAATAATGACTATTTCATTCTAATACATTGCTTTTATGAAAATTTTAGCTCCTATCTTCATTGTGAATGGGCCACAGAACAGCAGCTTTTGAAAGATAAAAGGATCCAGCAGAAAATCAAACGATTCAAATTGAGACAAGCACAAAGAGCACATTTTTTTGCTGATGTAAGAAAAAAATACGACAATTATATGTTGAATTCTATAATATGTAGTATTTATCAGAATTCTAAGTATTACTTTTAATCTTAGGCTTCCAGCATTAATATTTGAATATAAATGCTATCTACATACAGTATTTTTCTTTTCCCAAAATTAGCTTGGAAACTACCTGAAACAATAACCTTGATAATTCAGAATGGTACATATGCTTGTATTTTTTATTTTTTATTTATTTACTTTTTTTTGTAGTTCAGGCTGGCCCTGAGCTCCAGTCTGTAGCCCAGGCAAACCTCGAACTCAGCAATCCTCCTGCCTCTGCCTCTCAAGTGCTGGGATTATAGGCAAGAGCCACTGTGCCCGGCATGGTAGTGTGTGGTACTGATTGCTGGTGGGCACGTCACCATGCCTGGTATTGTTGTATGTGATTACCAGGGATGAAACCAGGGACCTTGGATTTGCTAGGAAGGCATCAGAACCAATGAGCTAAATCTTTGGCCCAATATGCTTGTATTTTTTTTAATCTTTATTGGTACATTGTATATACACATCATGATCACACTCAATACTGGGAATTTGTACCAGTATACGACACAATTTAATTCTCATTTTTTCCCATTCCCCTACCCACCCACAGCCCTCTACCCCCTAAATACTTAAACTTTGTTTTCCTTTTTTTATTACATCACATTTTTTCTTTATCCCTTATTACCCCTCCACTACATTTCCCTTTGAATATTTTCTATTTCACAGTATCCATCATACACTCTAGAATATGCTTGTGTTTTTAAGTCAATACTTAGAGTTGAATGTATGTTAACATCATGAAGAATTTATCAATAAGTTATTCGGGTAAGGAAGTGATACTGTGCCAAATAAATTTTCCATCAAATATATCGCATATTTTCCACACCAGCCTGTGTGTGATTAGGACATCATTTTTAAAAATTAATTTGCTTTTCTGTGCCCAACAAAATTTGATCTGATGTTCTTTCATGGTCTAATTTTTTAGTTGGTTATGTTTTTAGAACATTTTAATTTCATCTAAATTTCTAAGTTAAAATTTGAACCTTTATTTTGAACAAAAGAATTACAAAACAGTACAAATTTCCACATAAATTTTACATTGATTTTCCAAATGTTAACATTTTATTATATTTTTCCCTTTTTTGTTTTTTGTTTTGTTTTGTTTTGTTTTGGTTTTGTTTTTGTTTTTGTTTGCAGTACTAAGAATTGAACCCAGGGGGCTGGAGGGTTAGCTCAGTGGTTCCGGCGCCTGCCTCGCAAGCGCAAGGTCCTGAGTTCGATCCCCGGTAACCACATATAATGCTGGGCATGGAGACACGCCCACCAACAATCAACACCGCATACCACAATGCTGGACGTGGTGGCTCACGCCTGTCATCCCAGCACTTGGGAGGCAGGGACAGGAGGATTGCTGAGTTCGCGGCGGCTTGCTTGGGCACCATAGTGAGCTCAGGGCCAGCCTGAACTACAAAGTGAGATCCTGTCTCAAAAAGCAAAAAAAAAAAAGAATTGAACCCAGGCTGGTAACATGGTACACATGCTACACAAGAGTACTACCATTCAGCTACATTCCCAGCACTTCTTAAATTTTTCTTTTTGACACAGGATCTACCTAAATTGTCCAGGCTGGCTTTAAAATGGATCCTCCCATCTCAATCTCCTGAGTAGCTAGGATTAATGGTGTGTGTCACCACGCCTGACTCATACTTGGTTTATCATATGTGTTCATTCTGTATGCCTTAATTTTCCCCCCATCTTTGTCCAACACATTTTTCCTGAATCTTTTGAATGAACCTTGCATATGCTTCAGTATTTATTTTCTAAAACCAAATACATTGTCTTACATAAAAATAGAATTAATATTGCTTTTGTAGGGCCAGAGATTTAGCTCAGTGGTTCTGGCGCCTGCCTAGCAAGCGGAAGGTCCTGAGTTCGATCCTGGTAACCACATACAACAGTGCTGGGCGTGGTGATTCATGCCTACCAGAAATCAGTACCACATACCACAGTGTCGGGCGTGGTGGCTCACACCTGTAATCCCAGCACTTGGGAGTCAGAGGCAGGAGGATTGCTGAGTTCGAGGCTTGCCTGGGCTACATAGTGAGCTCAGAGCCAGGCTGAACTACAAAGCGAGACCCTGTCTCCAAAAAGAAAAAAATTCTACTGGAATAATCAGTGAAATATCAATAAGGTCTACAAATGAGATAATAGTACAAAAGCAATTTTTTTTAGAGACAGGGTCTCACTTTGTAGTTCAGGCTGGCTCTGAGCTCACTATCTAGCCCAGGCAAGCCTGGAACTGAGAAATCCTCCTGCCTCTGACTCCTCAGTGCTGGGATTACAAGTAAAAAAGAGAGTGTGTGTGTTTGTGTGTGTGTGTCTTTCCTGGAATTCATCCCAGCATCAACAGTTGATTTAGTTATGTCTTTTTTAATCACTGTTGTTTTTCATTTATTCACCTTTTTTTTTTTTTTTTGAGACAGGGTCTTGCTTTGTAGTTCAGGCTGGCCCTGAGCTCACTATGTAATCCAGGCAAGCCTTGAACTCAGCAATCCTCCTGTCTCTGCTTCCTGAGTGCTGGGATTACAGGTGTGAACCACCATGCCTGGCATTTTTTGAACATTTTTTAGGAGTATACAGGCCATTCATTTTGTAGAATGTCATTCATTGAGGTTGTAAGTTATTTCCTCATTCATGCTGTGTTTTTAAAAAAGTAGCACTGAAATGATGTTTTATCCTCATTAATTACATTGGGTGATACATCATACCTGTTTGCCCCTTAGTTTTATATCTAAGCAGTTGGTAGTTAAATTGATAACTGAATTAAGGTGGTACATATCAGATTTTTTAATCATGAAATTACTGTTATTTTTTTATAGTTACTAAAACTACCTCAAAAATGTGATGAGTCCCCTGACCTATTTATTTAAGGGAGTTTAGAGACCTCCCCATGCCTCAATAATCCTTTACTTGTTCACTGTGTTATAAATTTCCTAATGAGCTGAAGATTTTAGAATAATTTTGATAAAGGTTGAGATTGTATAGTTCAGTAGTAAATCACTTGCCTAACAGATGCAAAAACCCCTGGGTTCTATTCTCAGCCCCAGAAATACAGGAAGTTTTTAATATGAAAAGTAGTTTATAACAGTTTTTTATGAAGCTTAATTTCCTCACTCAACTCTAGTACAACATGAAAGCTATTTATATCTTTTGTTTTAACCGTTAAAACTTCTTATTTTCTTTTGAGTTTTTATTTGACTTTATTTGATAAAGACTGTTTAAGTAGTGAACCAAAAATAGAATTAAATGTCTAAATTTTTTTAAAACTTACTATGGCAAAACATTGCCATTAGTTCCTCTCAAAATAGTGTTCTTGCCATTTTCTGAAGCAGTTCTGAAAGTCCTCTTTCATGAATGTCTTTATGTGTTGTGACTAAAATTATAATGAATGCTGCTGCTGAGTGCCTTATAATAAAAAGGCAAGCTTATCAGAACATTATTATTTGTCTTCATTCATTGGATTTGGCACTGTGCAACTTTTAGGATACTTTATTGCAATAGTTTTTTTATTTATAATATTCATAATTTCCTAAATGTCTTTGAGGATTAAACTAGAAGAATTCCACTTACTGAAGCGTTTGTTTTATAGTGAAACACTAGTAAATATATCTTTATTTATGTCTTTCCACTTTATCAGATATTAATTGTTACTTTTTAATTTTAGATGGAAGAAGAACCATTTAACCCAGACTACGTAGAAGTAGACAGAGTATTAGAAGTCTCTTTTTGTGAAGATAAGGACACGGGGGAGGTAAATATTTCATAAAAATATGTTTTAATTAAGAACCCAAATACTCGATTTTTAAAAGTTATAGTCTGAAAATATTCTGAATGTTTTTATTGATTTAGGTTACTATATTTATACCCTGTAGCAATTTTCTATTTAAAATACTTCTTACTACTTTCCTTCAAATTGATGAAACAAAAACAAAATATTTTTGCAGCCTGTTATTTACTACTTAGTTAAGTGGTGCTCATTACCATATGAAGATAGTACATGGGAGCTGAAAGAAGATGTCGACCTTGCAAAAATAGAAGAATTTGAACAACTCCAAGCTTCAAGACCTGACACAAGACACTTGGTAAGGACCTGCCAGAGACAGCTTCATAAAATCTTTGCATTCTTATATTTAGTGAGCTACAGTGTTGGTTGGTTGGCTGGTTTGTGTGGTTCTGGGAATTAAACCGTGAGCTTCAAACATACTGACACACACTCTATCACTGAGCTACATTTATAGTCCCTAACTTTGAATTTATAACATAGTTTTTGGTACCAAATTAATTCTCTGTTCTATTTAACTGCTACATAATGGCACATGTAAATTTAGCTATTCTCTTAGGAGAAATTGTATGTTTTTACTATGATGCATTAAACTTTAACCCCTTAGAACAGTTTCCATAAGGCAAATTAGAAGAGTAATTGCTCAGTCAGAATGCATATGTATTTACTTGGTAAATACTGATAAATGTTTCATTCTATGTTTCTCCTAGAAAAGTTGTTTCATTTAACAGTTCTATCTCATTTCTGAATTTAAAACTTTATTCTCTTTTAAATCATTTATGTAAGTCTCAAAAACCCGTTTCAGCTTTATTTTAGAGTTGTCAGTTCTCCACTCAAAAAAAAAAATCTCTATTTTCTTTATGTCTATAAACCAATTATTTCTGTTTTTTTTTTTTTGAGACAGGGTCTCCCTTACAAGCCCCACCTAGGAGACATGAAGCTTGGGGGATGGCTTCCGAGATATAAGCAATAATAGCTCTAATGAAAACCTAACCTTTGGCTTCATCCACTAAATCAGTAATAGTGAACCTTTTAGAGCTTTCAGTGATACAAACAGCCCCCTGCAGTTTGCATGCCATAGGTTCACCACCACTGAATTAAGCTGATTAGGTCAGTGGTTGTCTATAGAGGTGCATATCAGAAACTTTTTAAGCTTTTCAAAAATTTCAGATGCTATAGGTATATTATGTAATCCTTGGTAAATGGAGCTGAACCAATAGAATTGATCACTTTAATAATGTAAAGTCAGTAGCGTTGCTAGTGTGTCATATGTAAGCAATTTGTTGAGTGATGTTTTTACTAGTTTATTATTAAATGAAATAACATAAAATCATTTATAAATATTTCTAGACATTCTGTAAAGGTAATTTTCCCCTGTTCTACACTAATGAAATTTTCATTATTGTTTTGCTGAAAAGAAGCCTATTCAGAATATTATTTAACATGAAAAATTTTTTTTTTTTTTTTTTTTGAGACAGGGTCTCGCTTTGTAGTTCAGGCTGGCCCTGAGCTCACTATGGTGCCCAGGCAAGCCGCCGCGAACTCAGCAATCCTCCTGTCTCTGCCTCCCGAGTGCTGGGATTACCACGTGAACCACCACGCCCGGCATTGTGGTATGAGGTGTTGGTTATTGGTGGGCGTGTCTCCACGCCCAGCATTATATGTGGTAACCGGGGATCGAACTCAGGACCTTGCGCTTGCGAGGCAGGCGCCGGAACCACTGAGCTAACCCTCCGGCCCAACATGAAAATTATTTTAACCAGTAAATAATATATTATATGTTATTTTAATGTTAATTTGCTATTATTTTAAGAAATAGCCGGGCATGGTGTCTAATTCCTCCTATCTGAGCACCCAGGAGGCAGAGGAAGAAGGAATGCCATGAGTTTGTGGCTTGCCTGGCTATATAGTGAGTTCAATGCCAGCCTGAACTACAGAGTGAGACCCTGTCTCAAAAAACTAAAAATAAATAATAATGTCTTGGGCTAGGACTATAGCTCAGTAGAAGTGGTCTTCTGTACAGAAGCCCCTAAATTTAATCTTTAGCACCAAAAAAACCCACTTTTTAATAAACTTTGATGGTATTAGGTAGCAGCAGGTCTTTGTAGCCAGTTTTTTCTGTACCCTTACTGTGTTTTGTTTTTCATTTATAGTCACTGGACACTTTGATCATCTGCCATTTTTTGGAAATGTAATTTTGTTTGTTAGTAAAAATATATAATTTTAAAGCAGAAAAAGTAGGAAATCTTTAGTTATACCACAGAAACTTGATTATCATGGATATCTAGCCCCTATTACAGAAAGTAATTTATTCTATTTAGAATAAATTCATGGCAGGTTTTTGTTCCAGTGGAGGAAAAATTATATTTATTTAAATATTAATGTAAATATTCTTATATGCTTCTAGATTTCTTTTGAAAAATATACTTTGTACCATGAATATCAAAGTAGCATTATGTAAGAAAATATTATCTACAGTTTCCCCTGCCCTGTTCACCTAGTAGGGGAGAGACTTCCCCAGGACAAATCCTTTTCCACTAAGTGTTATGGAGCCAGAAAGCTAGACAGAAGTTGTTCGTCAATAGCCCAAGTTTATTCACTGGCCGGATAATGTAGAAACTGAAGCCCGACCTCCTATATCAACTTCTCAGCTCTTGCAGATTAGTGAAACCATAGAGACCAAATTTCTAAAACTGGGGGCTAGCCAGGTATGATGGCAAGAGCACTCAGGAGACCGAGGCAGGAGTATCCCCAAGAGGGAAGGCCAGCCTGAGCTACATAGCAAGACCCTGGCTCAAAAAAGGGAGGGGGGCAGGATAGGCAAAAAAGAGGAGAAAGGTTCATGTCTTTTTTAGAAATGACTAGAAGCCGTCTTGGAATTCAGGCACCACCTGATTTCTTTTTTTTGCATTATTCATTCTGTTTGAGATCATAGCACTCAGGAGTGTGTCATTTAGTATGGAAGCAGAGTTATAATAGGGTTACAACAATTAAATGGCCACCTAGGATATAGCTGCTTTGAGTTGATCTTCTCATCAATAACTCTGAGCCTTGAAAATATGGTTCTTAAAGATATAGGCCCAGGATATAGCTCAGCAGGACTGCACCTTCCTCACATGTGCAAAGTTCTGAGTTAAATCCCCAGTACTTAAGAAAAAAAATGAAAAAAAAGAAGCAGACATAGCAGTTGCCAAGTATTCACCCAGGCTGCCTAATTACTTTCCTGGTTAATATGAAAAGTCAATTTAAAAAATACATAAAGTGATCTGATAAGGACCATTCCTCCTTTTTCCTTTTGAGGTTGAAGTGAACATAATTAATCACACATACTTATGTTGTACAGGTAGATGAGTTTGACATATACAAGCATTACCATAATGAAGATAATGAACTATCACTCCTAAAATTCTTTTCATGTACTTTGTAGTCTTTTCCTCCCAAATTTTTCTTTTTTTGTACCACGTACCATTTCCAGAGAATTACTAATCTTTATGTCTCTATCAATTATTTTCATTTCCTGTTATTTTATGTGTGCTGTTTTTCTTATGGCTTTCATGTCCATAAATATTTTGCGGTTCATATCAGATATCAATAATTCATACCATTTTTTATTACTGAGAAGTACTGTTTACTCATTGATCTCTTGATAAGTATTTTCCTTGGCTATTAGAAAAAAGTTCCTGTGAACATTCATTTACAAATAACTTTGCAGACTTCTCTAGATACCTATGAGTACAGTGGTGTAGTTATATGGTAGGTATACGTTTAACTTTTTTCTTTCTTTTTTTTTTTTTTTGAGACAGGGTCTCACTTTGTAGTTCAGATTGGCTATGAGTGCACTATGTAGTCCAGGCAAGCTTCAAACTCACAGCAATCCTGGCTTTGCCTCCCGAGTGCTGGGATTACACATGTGAGCCACCATGCTCGGTATTGTTATATATGGTTATCAGGGATCGAACGCAAGACCTTGCATTTGCCAGGCAGGTGCCAGAACCACTGAGCTAATTCTCTGGCCCTATATATTTAACTTTTTAAGAAACTACCAAACTTTCTAGTTGGTGATACTACATTATCACCAACAGTATTTACTAGTTCTGTTATTTCCCATCCTTGCCAGCACTCAGTATGTTCAGTTTTTAAATTTAGCAGTTATCAGGGCCGGAGGGTTAGCTCAGTGGTTCCGGTGCCTGCCTCGCAAGCACAAGGTCCTGAGTTCGATCCCCGGTAACCACATATAATGCTGGGCATGGAGACACGCCCACCAACAATCAACACCGCATACCACAATGCCGGGCGTGGTGGCTCACGCCTGTAATCCCAGCACTCGGGAGGCAGAGACAGGAGAATTGCTGAGTTCGTGGCGGCTTGCCTGGGCTCCATAGTGAGCTCAGGGCCAGCCTGAACTACAAAGCAAGACCCTGCCTCAAAAAAAAAAAAAAAAAAAAATGTAGCAGTTATCAGAGGTACATGATGGTGTGACATAGTGACTTTAATTTCCCTAGTGATTAATGATATTGAAATCTTTGCATATACCTATTTGCCACTATTACTTCTGTAATAAATGGTTTTTCAAATATTTTGCCTAATTTTTAGTTTTTGTATTAGATCTTTAAGAGTTTCCTACATATTTTACATTGAAGTTATTTGACATTTTACATAGTTCACAAGTATTTTCTCCTATCAGTGCTTGTTTCATTATCTTTTTTAAAAAATTATATGGCACTAGGGATTGAACTCAGATCCTTATGCCTCCAAGGTAAGCACCGTACCACTTGAACTGAATCCCTGCCCTCATTTTCTTTTTTTTGACATGGTCGGCTTTGTACTGAGCTATATCTCTGCCTTTTTTTTTTTTTTTAATTTTTATATAAGGTCTTAACAAAGTCACCCAGTTCCCCAGGCTGGGCAGGAGCTTACATGCCTCCTGCTTCAGGTTCCTATGGGGCTGGGATTATAGGTATGTGATCCTACCACTATGGTTTACTTTTTATTATCTTAGCACTGTGTTTATAAGAGCAAAAGTTCTTAGTTTTTTTTTTTTTTTTTTTTTTTTTTTTTTTTTTTTTTTTTTTTTTTTTTTTTTTTTTTTTTTTTTTTTTTTTTTTTTTTTTTTTTTTTTTTTGGCTTTTTGGAGACAGGGTCTCGCTTTGTAGTTCAGGCTGGCCCTGAGCTCACTATGGTGCCCAGGCAAGCCGCCGCAAACTCAGCAGTCCTCCTGCCTCTGCCTCCCGAGTGCTGGGATTACAGGCGTGAGCCACCACGCCCGGCATTGTGGTATGAGGTGTTGGTTGTTGGTGGGCGTGTCTCCACGCCCAGCATTGTATGTGGTTACCAGGGATCGAACTCAGGACCTGGCACTTGTGAGGCAGGCGCCGGAACCACTGAGCTAACCCTCCGGCCCCAAAAGTTCTTAGTTTTGATGTCTTGTTCATCTATCGTTTCCTCATGATCATACTTTTAATTTACCTTAGAAGTCTTTACATAACCCAAATTAAAATTTTTCTCCTGTTTTTTCTGGAAATTTTGTAATATTAGGTCTGTGATCTGTTTTTGAACTAGTTGTATAAATTTAATAAATGAATCAAAAATGGTGTTTTGTTCATGGCTATGCAATTATTGTACCATTTTTTTTCTCAGTCTCTGTACTAAATTGCCTTTCCATCTTTGGCAAAATCTATTGACTAACTGATGAATGTATTTCTTTTTTTTTTTTAATTTGGAAAAATTTTATTTATTATTTTTTTAAATTGATTTTATGGTACCTTGAATACATGTATTATGATCACGTTCAACATTGAAAATTTAGGGGGCTAGAGATCTAGCTCAGTGGTTCCAGTGCCTGCCCAGCAAGTGCAAGGTCCCTGGTTCAATCCCCAATAACCACATACCACAAATGCCGGGCTTGGTGGCTCATCTTGTAATCCTAGCATTCGGGAGGCAGAGGCAGGAGGATTGCTGAGTTTGAGGCTTGCCTGAGCCACACAGTGAGCTCTGGGCCAGCCTGAACTACAAGTAAGACACTGTCTCCAAAAAAAAAAATTGAGAATTTATACCTGTATAAAATCCACATTTATTCTCTTTTTTTTCCATTCCTCTACCCTCCCTACAACCCCATACCCTCCATATACATAAGCTTTGTTGCCTTTTTTAACATCAGATTTTTTCTTTCTCTCCTTTACTTTCCCTTATTCCCCCCTTTCTCTTTTCCCTTTGAACATTTTCTTCCTATTTCACAATACTTGTCATACACTTTATGAATGAAACCTTTATGAATAAAACCTCAGCAACATGGGATTAGCAGAATCAACAATTGGGATCTCATCTCATTAAAAAGCTTCTACACAACAAAAGAAACCACCTGCAGAGCAAAAAGACTACCAACAATATGAGAAAATTTTTACTCGCTGTTTCTCAGACAGTGGATTATTATCTACATACAGTATATAAAGAACTTTAAAAATCAGCCCCCCCAATTTAAAGGCCTAATTCAAAAAAGAGCATCTGAAATGAACATACACGTTTCAGATGAAGTAAAGACAGCAACAAAGACATGAAGAAATGTTCAACATCGCTTGAGGAATATTAAACTGGAGGTTTCTTTTGTAATGTCTTTGTCTTACTATTATATTAAGGCCTCATAGAATGAACTAGAGAGTAGAAGTTCCTCTTCTTTTTTCCCAGAGAGTAGAATTAGTTTGACCTTAAATATTAAATAAAATTTCACTATAAGACTGTACCCTCTTAGACATCTCCAAGTATTTTATTTTATACCATTCCCCCCCCTCAGGACCTCTTCCCACCATATGTACAAAAGCTTTGTTTCCATTTCTTCCTTTTATTTTCATTTCTTTCTTGTCCCTTCCTTTCTCTCTCCCTCTTACCTTATTCTCCTTTCTATTTAAACATTTTCTTCCCATTTCTCAGCATCCATTATACATTTTAGTCCTTATTTTCACTTTTGGTTTCTCACACCAGAAAAACAGTGCAATATTTAAACGTGTGTCTGATTTATTTCACTTAAGAGCATGGTCTCTAGGTCCATACGTTTAGTAGCTATTAATGTCTGAAGCTCATACTTTGTGGCAGAATAGTCCTCCAGTTAAAAAATCTTTATCACCTTGTCAGTTGTTGGGCATTTGGGCTGTTTCCATGATTTAGCTATTACAAACTATGGTGCTATAAGCATAAGTGTGCATATATCGCTGTGATGTGTTGTTTTAATTCTTTTGAGAAGATACCAAGAAGAGATATAGCTAGGAACCTCAAGTTTTAGCTTTGTGAGAAATCTCCACACTTTTTTTTCACAGTGCTTGAACCAGTCTACATTCCCACCAACAGTGGAGAAAGATTCCTTTTTCCCAACAGCACCTCCAGTATTTACTGGTTAGTTTCTTGATAGCAGCCATTTTGTCTGAAGTGAGATGGAATCTCAATGTTGTTTTAATTTGCATTTCTTTCACATATTTGTTTGTCATTTCTAATTTTTCATTGAGAAGTGTGCTTTTATTTCAGAGTATTTTAGAAACAATGCCTTTTATAATAAATTGTGTGGAAGATTTAGACATCTGCTATATGCATCATTTATTTTTACTTTTACAAAGGACCGTCCTCCCTCTAATATTTGGAAGAAAATTGATCAATCCAGGGACTATAAAAATGGCAATCAACTCAGGGAATATCAACTGGAAGGACTAAACTGGCTCTTATTCAATTGGTACAATAGGTATGTGGTGTATTATAACAGAAAAATAAACAAGTTTTTTTATTATGTGTCCAAATATGTTAAATAAAATAGATATCAATATTATTACATTATTGTTATGAAATCTTAATGACTTTAATAGAAGTTATCTGAGAAAATACATTAATTATATTTCAGGACATAGACTATACTTTCTTCCTTTAAATGTATAAAAATGAAAAATAAATGTATTGGTAAGAGGTGTGTTGATTATTAAATTTGAAATAACTTTCTAGAGTCATAAAACATTCATATCACAGAATTTTTCAATTTTTCTATTTATACCACCTGCCAGTAATTAATTCAAGCTAGTTCACTCTGAGCACATTATTCTTATAGAAATTAGATGTATCTGTTATTTAATATGTTTTTTAATGCACTAAATCAGCAATGAATAAGAAATATAATTTTTTAAAGGGAATATAATAATGAGTTATTGTTTTGCTATTTATTTTTACATTGTTTTAAGTGCTTTATTAAATAAATCTCAGGTTCTTTAATAAGATGAAACATAATTTCAAAAGAAGCAAAAAAGATATAAAAATTAAGAGGGAGCTATAGTAAGACATACACAGTAGGAGTCATTTCTCTGTCTTTAATTCTTTTTTTTTTCCTTTGAGAAAGGGTCTTTGTAGTTCAGGCTGACCCTGAGCTCACTAGCCCAGGCAAGCCTCGAACTCAGCAATCTTCTTGCCTCTGCCTTCCAAATGCTTGGATTACAGGCATGAGCCACCATGCCCAGCATTGTGGTTTGTGGCACTGATTGCTGGTGGGCATGAGTCACCACACCCAGCATTTGTGGTATGTGGTTTCCGAAGATCAAACTCAGGACCTTGTGCTTGTGAGGCAGACTCCAGAACCACTGAGGGAAATCCCTGGCCTCCATGTGTTTTTAATTCTTACATGATTCTTCTGAATTATTACTCTTAGTAATGGCGAATCAGATAGTGCGAAAATGACTTGGAGCCCAGGCAGTGCTCCCTGCCCTGCTTTGTATTTTATATTAATCATTTCTTTTCCCAAGAGACTCATCTAAGTAAAATGGTTAGCTCTTTAACCTTATCATCCTTCATAAGTAGTCTGCTTCATTTTCTAAACTGCCTATTTCAAATTTCTACCATTTTCTTCAACTTCTTTATCACAACCCTAACCTTTCATTCTTTTTTTTTTAATCTTTATTGGTACATTGTGTATACACATCATGATCACACTCAATATTGGGTTTCTTTTTTTTATATTACTGCATCATAGAGAAGCCAGGGAAGATAGGTTTTTAAATTCCTCAAAATTCTTTGCTGCCCTCATATCAAAGGCAAGGAGAACATCTGTATCTGTGGTCATTCTCACCTCTAACTACATGTCCCAGAAGTTTGAAAAGCCTTCCTTGGGACCAAATTAATAATGCCACTTTAATTCTTTTCATGAAGCCCCCAGTCTTTAACTTCTGCTGTTATCCTTATTTTAGATCTTTAAGCTATCACTGAAGACCACTGCCATCTCTTCAGTCTCTGAACAAATTTCAGGTTTACTTATCTAGAAAAGATGGCAAACCTTTTCTTTTCTTTTCTTTTTTTTTTTTTTTTTTTGCTTTTTGAGACAGGGTCTCGCTTTGTAGTTCAGGCTGGCCCTGAGCTCACTATGGTGCCCAGGCAAGCCGCCGCGAACTCAGCAATCCTCTTGTCTCTGCCTCCCGAGTGCTGGGATTACAGGCATGAGCCACCACGTCCAGCATTGTGGTATGTGGTGTTGATTGTTGGTGGGCGTGAGTCTCCACGCCCAGCATTGTATGTGGTTACTGGGGATCGAACTCAGGGCCTTGCGCTTGCAAGGCAAGCGCCGGAACCACTGAGCTAACCCTCCGGCCCGGCAAACCTTTTCTTGATTCTGCTTTCCTTGTAGCCACTTTAAGATTTATTGGTAACTTTTAAGGCAATTTTCTACAGGAAGTACGCTAGATTTGCTCATCTCCGTTTTTCTTTTTAGCCTGTTGTAGTAACCTGGACCTTGTTTCTGTTCTCTGAAATTCTTTGATTTTCTAATCAGTGGGATTGTTTTGAGCCCTAACTTACTTTCTGCTTCATTGGAAAGAAATTCCCACTTCTCATTTAAACTCTCCCCCTGTTCTCACCTCTGACAGCTTCCACATTCTGTCTCCTAGCTCTCCTTTTCCTCAGTGACTTTCAATAAACTGCCAGTTCCTTTTTTTCTTATTTAGATGTTTTCCCCCCAATATTCTTCAACTATTTTCCCACATTACATGTTTGTTTTTCCACAGCCATACTCTGCACCCAACTCTCATGATTTCACCCATAACTCCCCACCCTACAGCTACATTAACTTTTTCTTTGCACTCTCTTTAAGTCCCACCCCATGCTGGGAATTGAACCTTGGTTTTAAATACATGCAGATATTTTACGACTGAGCTACACCCCAGCCACACTTTAATCAACAATATTAGACCTTAAATTCTGAGCCCACATTTCTGTTTACCTCTTGCTACCTGAATGTGCAATTCAACAATTCTTTAAAAACAGCTGATTAATAATTAATCTTATTTCTGGTTTCTTACATATCAGATTCTTCTTCCTCTGTATTTTCAACTTGATTTTAATAAGAACACAATTCATTTAGTTACCCAAACTGAGATCTGGCAGTCATCTTATACTCTATCACCTAGTTGGTGACAAGGCCAGTTCACTCTAACTTATCTCTTCCCTTAAACCATATATTCGTATTATCTTCCCTATCTATAGTACTCTTCCCAGTTACTATCCCAACTTGTGGTCACATCACTGTATATGATCCATAATAGCAACCTAAAACTTATAATACACACCTAAGTTTATTGGGTTTCTTTTAAGATTTTCAGTAATTCCCATTTCAGGAAAGAATGATGTCTAATATATTCTATTTATGGCCCCTACTTATATCAGTGATTTTTTCTGTCTTTACTTTCCTGTTAACTATATTATAAAACTTTTGTTCTCCCAGTTGGTCATGATTTTAATACTTCTGCTCAATTGCTTTGCCCTGTGGCAAAATCCTCCTTGTAATTCTTCTATCCAGAGTTTGTTATTGTTTGCATAATAAACTATCCTGTTGAATCTTCCATGACCAACATATCAGTCATCTGTGTGATTTTGGAATGATAGGTGATTTGATCTCCTCTAAACAGTTGAATCAGACTGTATAAGGGAGGACTTGGTTATCTGTGTTTTTTCAAGCTTTGTGGCTCTTCTAATCCACAGCTATGGTTGGAAACCAGTGCTATATTTTTGCTTCTACAGTAGGGCTATGAGTGACTATTTATGTTTTTGCATGTCTACTTCTCTAGTAGATACAAGTCCCTGGAAGGCAGAGAACATGTTCTATTTCTTTTGTATCTCATTTTCTCATACTGTCCTGAGATAATAGAAGGTATTTAATAACTGCTTCCTGAATAAATGTTTACCTTGCTCTTGCTTTTTCATTCTTTTAAAAAGTCAAACACCTTATGGGTAATAGCTTTATTTTGGAGCTTCAGAATTCTTTAGTTTTCCCTTTGCAGGAGTATGATAATACTGTAATCTTGAGTTTACTCTGCCTTTCAGTAACTTTGTTTTTATAAATTCAATTATTTTTATTTTATCTTTGGTCTTATTATATATTTGTCTTTAAAAACATATTATAAAGATAATCCCGTTGTACTCATGGATGATATATTTGTTTATTTCAGACGAAACTGCATTTTAGCAGATGAAATGGGTCTAGGTAAAACCATTCAATCAATTACATTCCTCTACGAAATCCTTCTGACTGGTATAAAAGGACCTTTCCTGATTATTGCACCACTTTCTACCATTGCAAACTGGGAAAGAGAATTTCGTACATGGACTGATATTAATGTTGTGGTTTATCATGGGAGCCTGATTAGCAGACAAATGATACAGCAATATGAGATGTACTTCAGGGATTCACAGGTGTGTTGTTAATGATTTTTCATGTTTAACAAATGAGAAATAAAAATTTAAATATAACATACAAATTGCTGTCAAGTTAGGATCTGTTTAATTATATCCTTAAGTCTTTGGTTACATTCTTTCATTTATTTTATAATAAATTATAGCTGAAAAAGAAATGACAAAATTCAGTGTAATACTATTTTTGTCAAAACAGAGTATGCTGATTTACAGAAATATGACAGTAATTGCTAATTGTTCATCATACTTATGAATTGTTTAAAAATACACACTGTATGTATTTATAGAAATAAATCTTCTGTCATCTGCTACTTCTTTCACTTTTATGTTTAAATCTTCAGTGAATACCATGAGCCTAAAAGTGGATGGAAGTGAGACTAGGTTCTCTTTTTATTCAACGGATTTTTGAGTTTATTTATCTGTTCTACTGAAAGCTACCACTTTTTCTCTTTTGGAATCTGTGTGATCTCAGTTTGATGCCTTTTTTTAGTGTTTTATTCTTCTTAATCATTTATTTGTAGAAATTTTTTTTTTTTTTTTTAGACAAGGTCTCACTTTGTAGTTCAGGCTGGCCCTGAGCTCACTGTGGTGCCCAGGCAAGCCGCCGCGAACTCAGCAATCCTCCTGTCTCTGCCTCCCGAGTGCTGGGATTATAGGCATGAGCCACCACGCCCAGCATAGTGGTATGCGGTATTGATTGGTGGGTGTGTCTCCATGCCCAGCATTATATGTGGTAACCGGGGATTGAACTCAGGACCTTGCACTTGCGAGGCAGGCGCCAGAACCACTGAGCTAATCCTCCGGCCCTATTTGTAGAATTTTAAAGCTATATGTGATCAAATGAGTTATTGTGAACTAATTGTTTACAGAAGCACAACAAAATCTTAAGACTTTAAGAGATTTTCGACAAACTTACCAGATGTGTGTGTGTATGTTTGTGTGATGATTTTGGTGTAAATACGGTTGCTAAAAAGCTGAGTTTTTGAGGCATATAGTAAACTGAATGGTATATGTGAAATGTATTTTTAATGATAGATGCTAGAGATTCTAGGATATTAAAACTGAAGAAATGAATTTCAAAAGATATTTCATGTAATAAGATAAATACAAATAACTTTTAGAGCTGTCTTATAAATTTATTTTAGTGTATATTGATTGAATATTTTTTCTGTTCTTTTTCAAGTTGTCAAATAGATTAAAATTACAGTAATATTAATAATACTGTGCTAAAATTTCCCCAATTATTCTGAGATAGGTTATAATAATAATAATAACAGTAATAATCACAAATATCTGTAGAATATTGTGCTAATTTCATATATTGTTTCACTTAATCTTTGTAGTGGTATCCTTGTAAAAGAGATAATTTTTCTGTTTTACATATGAGATTGATGCATTTTATAGATTATTCTTAAACCACAGAACAAAACTGAGATTAATACACCCAAGTGACTCAGACTCAAGAACCCTTTGAATTAAACACTATGCTGTACCTTTTAGAGCTGTGGAAAGACCATGTATTTGTACTTTATACCTATGTTTAATAATGTTATAGTTAAGCATTTATTATTCACCCTAGTGGGTATTGAATTAAATTGGTGTGAATTAATCTAAAAAATTAAAAGCTAAGTGAGAATACACAATAATTCTTTTAATACACAGTAGATTTTTCTCTTTTTTTTAGTCTCATGTAATTGGTCTCTCTGCTTAGGTTCTTAAACTTCACAGTGCCTTACATTACCACTTACTCCTTCTCAAACTCCTTTTACCAATTCTTTTTCATCTACCCTGTATCTAAACTTTGCAGTGACCTAGTACTCAGTCTTAAAACTGTTTCGTGTCTTATGCATTCTGTGAAATGTTTCATTCATGTGCACAACTTTAAATTACATTTGTATTACTAATACTCCAAAATCTATATCACCAACTCTAAATTCTTCATAAATATCAGATTCAAATCTGAATGCCTAGGGAACAACTGCACTTGGCCATATTTGATAAACATTTCAAACTTAAGATATATATAACCAAAACCCTGAATTTCTTCATGTAAGCAAACAGCAACACTAAATCTAAAATTATTGTCAAGTTTCAGTCTTCTCTTCATTGTACTGTGTACCTGTTACTTAGGAAATTCTGTTGGTTCCAACTTGAAAGTACAATATGTGTAAAATCAAATCATCCACTCCCATGACCTCCGGTGATTTGTCTCTTTGATCTTGGCCTCTTGAGTCTGTTTTCACCAAAGTAGCCAGAGAACGCTTTTAAACTATTTTCCCTCAAATCTCTTCAATAGTTTTGTTTCTCCAAAGAGAATCCAGAGTCTTTATCACAGCTCTCAAATTTCTATACTGTTTGCCTTATTGCCCCCCTGCCCTGCTCACAGGGTTTCATTCACTTTGGCTTTCTTTCTGTTATCTGAATATTACCAAAGGTATTCCTGCCTTAGGACCAGTACACTTGGTGCTTTTACCCAAAATGCTTTCTCTTCCACATATTTGGGTAGCAACTTGGCTTTTTCTCTCATCTTCAGATCTTGGCTCCTGTGTCACTTTTCAGTAACTACCATATGTAAAATGTGCAATGGTTGCCTCTGACCCTATATCTATATCCTTTTTTATTCTATATCCTTTTTAATTTTTTTTTTTTTTTTGAGACAGGGTCTCGCTTTGTAGTTCAGGCTGGCCCTGAGCTCACTATCTGGCCCAGGCAAGCCTCGAACTCAG
>PVIC010024716.1:0-17107 GCA_004025085.1 Thryonomys swinderianus
CTCCTTAAGACAGTGTGAGGCCTCTGCTTATTGATCACCAAATGGCTTTTGTTACCTAGGCCCTACGCTCTAGTACATTCTACTCCCTGACATTTTCCAGATTCTCAGCAGAGAGTACATATCCTTTTCCCATCCAAAACCTTCACCATCAGAACCCTACAAGTAGATGCTAATCAAAAAACAGATTTAATCAAACTTTAAAATTAGAATTTACCATCTGAGTTGTTCCAACAGAGAGAGCTTTGTGAACTAGCATAATCAGGGAAAATTCAGTGGAAAGGTAATTAAAAGTGGATCTTGACTACTAGACAAAAATTGTATAACTAGGAACAGGAAAGACAGGAGAAAAGTACTTGGGGCCATTTGAAAAGATGTGATTGTACTGGATGAGGTGACTTGGAAAAGACAGTCACAAAGAAAGAAGGCAGAATATAGGAAAGTAATGACTGATACAAGACAAATTGATACAGAACTGAATACTATTTTTTCTGTTCACGAAGCATAATACAGCCAGGGATGGTGGTGCACACATGTAATCTAAGCTCTTTAAGAGGCTAAGGCCAAAGAAATCCAAGTTCAATCCCCAGCCCAGCAATTTAGCAGTTTAGAGAGACCTTGTCTCAGAATAAAAAACAGAAAACAATTGCACATATAGGTCAGTGCAAAGGTCCTGTGTTCAATCTTCAGTACTGAAAAAAAAAATGATAGTATGTATTTTTCAAGGCCACTGAGCAGTGTTTTGTAATTCTGCACTAAACACAAGAGATCCAGAGAAAGCATCAAAGAATTTTCCTCCAGGAATTTTCATAGGCATTATCTCTTGCTTTTCTATGAGTGTCTGGAACATATTCTAGTTCACAGAGGGCTAGGGATTTAGCTCAAGTGGTACCGTGCCAACCTTGGACACACAAGGGCCCAAGTTTGATCCCCAGTATAGCAAAAAAAAAAATCGTATACTCCTGTTTCTCTTGTTCACAGAATGGGTCATTTCTAATAGAATAAAGCCCCATGAGCAATATTTAATCATATAAATTAATGAAAGTCAATATGAAATAAAGGGAGATAATTCTAAAGACTAGAAACTTAGGGGATGGAAAGAATAATTACTTTTTCCCTAAAAGAAAAAAATAACCTTTTGAATTATTACCAAATACATACATTTTTGATTAAGAGGTACAAGGGAAAAGATTTTGGGGCAGATGTATCATTATAGTATGCAACCTAGGTTAGAAATCTTGCCTACCCCTAAGAACATTTTTATTTTATGTTTTATGTTTTAGTATTGTTCTTTGGTTTTCTAAGGAAACAAGGAACTCAAAAGGAAAATGAACTTACAGTAATTGATAATTTAGTTGCAAGGGGTTTTGATATCTTTGTTTTGTTGAATAGTACACTATATGAAAACAATGTTTGAGTAGGTTTAATAGATATAAATGTTGGACAGGTAACACTAAAAATGTAAACCTAAACAGATTTTAAGTTCAACTAGGTAAATGCCAATGGTTACATTTATTCCTTTTAGGAAGAAAACATCAGAAAATTCTAGCAATAGTCTTAGAGCCAGATTTAAGGCCCCCTTGCCACAATTCACAGGACACTCAATGTCTGTACCATGCTATAATCTGAGGTGTTTTAAGAAGTGACCTTTAGGACATCTCAGACAGTCCAGATGTTAGGCTTCCCTGGGGCTCAAACAGTACCCAATTATCTACTAATACAGAACAATTTCAATATTTTTACATCAAATAAAGCTCAATCAATGCATATGGGTCAAATCACTCAGAATATGCCTAATGTAAGCACAAAATATAGAAATCAATAAAGGAGAGCCCAGGAGCAAACTCTGCAAGAGATTAGTGCAAGCCTCAGTTTTCCTATAATTAAAATCGTTCACTTATGTATAGTACATGATAAAGTTTTTAAAAGAGCCAAATGAAAGAACACAAAATTAAAATATGCTTTACTACAAAACCAAAGTCTAAGACCAAAATAATTGTGCCTAACTGCTATGATGTTTAGAGCTTTTCTCAATAGCATGACACTTCCAGAAGTAATGAACTGTTCACTAATATATAATCCTACACATATCTGCAGCCAACCCTCATATAGGCAAGTAGAACAGAGCCACCACCTTCTTCCCAGTCAAGGTATTAAAGAATTATTTGTGCATTCATGATTTAGAATTCTGTTTTTTAGCTACAGCATGTTTAAGTACAAAAGACTCATAATTTAAATATGCCTAGAATGGCAAAATCAAAAAGCAAGCATGTGGCCCTTGCTACAAAATAGCTGAGTTCACAGTGATGGTCTTTTGCTCTACAGAGGACACATTTTCACATCTTCATGGATGCCCACACCTCAATCAATGTCTAACCTTTTCTTCTAGGAGGGCTTTTCTTTGTAACTTTGAGACATTCTACATATTTCTGTATCACAGCAAAAATTTGTACTTTTAGTACCCCATTAATTGCAAAATAATTCCTAATGACTAAAAGCTATATGAATTTGTGGTGCTTTTAAGTGTACTATTTTATTCATCACAATAGTATACTCACATTCTTAAAATATAGGAGTCCTCATATATGCAGGTGACTTAATTCTTCTGCTTAAAAATCATGCTTGAGTTCAATTCCCAACTATTACACAGTATAACTATTCGACAGCACCTCTACAGTTGGTTTCCAAATGTTACTGAAAGATACAAAGTAGCCAGATTTCCCTAATATCCTATTTTCACTTCAGATGAAATGCTTGTGCTAGTAGCTATAGAATACTCACTACAAAAGTAAAAGTAGATGGCAAAACTAAACAAATAACTATGTAGACATATTTAGTGTAGCTAGCCCATTATAGGAATTACAATTCAAAAGGAAAGCATCATACTAGGAACTGAATAACTAGAAATCGTATTTCCTTTTTAGTAGGGGTATATAAAAGTAGACCATGCATCTATACTGAATTTTTGTTTCATTTCATCAATAGCCCTCATTTGTAGCTTTTATGAATAATAACCAATTGGGTGAGTCAGAACCATCTTTATTGTTATATATGGGTGTTTTCCTACTAAAAACATCAGCAAAATAATGTAATCTCAGTTCATGAAAAATTTTAAAGGGTGAACTAAATTTTATCATGTTGAAGCAACAATATCAGTGACTTCAGATTTATTAAACCATGGATCCCAATCAAACTCACAATAGTAAAATTCTAGAATTAAAAGTAGAGTTTGAAATCCTCCTTCTTTCACAGGTTTAACGTGGTAATTAGCACTTAGATATTAATCCTGTTAACAGCTCTAAATTAAGGACTTGTGGTATATTTAGGGAACTGCCTGGTGTTAAAGTGATTACAGCTGCTTCTTTTAGAGTTCTGTACTAGGAAATGTCTTCTTTTGAAAACAGAAAGCACTTATGTACAATCTATACTCAAAAATCCAAGAAGATATCAAAGGAGCATGAGTAGTTTCTGATAAGACAATATCCTACTGCTATTCAAAGATGCATCCTTTACACGTCATCTGGAGAGTATCTCAGAAGCTTTGGTGTTAATGATGCTGTTCTCCTAACTAGTATACTTGTCACTTACTAAGAATTCTTTTGTTTATCTTATGTATTTAATACTGTATGTGGTATCATTTGTCCTTTTCACTATAAACTCAGTAAGATCAGTCAAGTACTGTTCATTGTACTGAAATGATATTTTAATCTTACTGTGTAATCTTTACAAAGGTGTGGAGTACAGCAAAACTGCAGTTTTTGCAAGACTTTTTCTGTGAAAATCAAACGACTTCAGCCTCAACTTGTGAAGTTTAATTAAAATACGTCGCATGCCTTACACTCTGCTTCTTTTGAGATTCTTCTTCCATTCACATAATTCATATCCTTTAATTCTACTTTTTTACTCTGTGATTTAAAGACAAACTTTTTATAGATATTAATGAAAGAATTATTTCAAAATAAGATCTGAAGCAAGTAGACAAAATATCAGTTTTTCTGACAAACATTTCAGCAATACCATTTCCTTTAATTTCCTTTTTACTTTCTCTTATAATTCACACTCACCAGACAACAGTGTGGTACATCTAGTTATGAACTTATGAATGTCAGTTCTCAAATAGTTAAGCCTGTATTTATGTAGTATTTATGATCTGTAATTACTTTCTAACAGTGCTTATGTTTCCTAGCCTTTTGCCTCTTTAACAAGGAACAACTTTGATGAAAAGCAATGGAGGAAGGTCATGAAACATCATAAAGATCATGCCCAAGTATTAATTTAAATATTAAGGTAGATATAAAGTAAGTCTATTGTGTTATGCCCTCTTAGGAGAGACTTTCCAAGTCCAACAGTGAGCTGCCTTTCCTGGAGCACAAAGCCCAAAATCCTTAAAGCAGTTTAATCTCCATCTGCAGAGCCATGAATGACTTGTAGGTGTGCAGTGCTTTTGAGTCTGTCTGTCCTAATGTGCAATATTACACCATATTTTAAATAAATAATCACACCACAAAATCCTTAGAAGTAAATGGCTATGCTGTTGCAGGGTCTGAATAATTATTTTGTAATTGTTTTTCACTTAAATTTGCAAAAAGAGTTTTCAGCCTTGCATGGTGGTGCACAGCAGCTATAATTCCAATACTCTGGGAGGCTGAGGCAGGGGGATTGGATGTCTGAGCCCAACCTGAGCAATTTGGTGAAACTTTGTCTCAAAACAGCACAGAAAATCATTAAAAAGGGCTGGGTATGCAGCTCAGTGTGAGGATCCCAAATTCAATGCCAAGTATTAAATAATAAATAAATAAAAAGTTTCCAATCCTCTATTCCCAGAAGCAGGTGAGAAAACACGCATGCACAACTACCCAGGGAAAGTGGAAGCCAGTTCCAGGGAACTGACTCAGTTGGTCCAGCTACCCACAGAAAATACAGAACGGATCACATTAAATTTTAAAAGAAGGTCCTTGTTATTAATGTCATTTAGGTTTAAAAACAGCAATCCTTCAAGAAGTGAAGCCTCAAAACAGGGATTTATATAGCTTCTTAACCCACAAAGATCATACCATTCGCTCACCACCGATTAGGTTCCCTGATCTGGTTACTGACCTCTAAGGATCTCGGGAAGCCTTATCCAACAGCCCAGAGTATGGCCCAGAGAACAAAAAGGGTTCCGTAAAGTTTCTCTGCTCCCAGTTAGCCAAAAGCACAGATGACTTTGACACTGCCACAGGGGTTAAGCATACCCCCCATCTGAAAATCGCCTATCAGGAGGAAACTCTTGACACACCCATCCACATACAAAGCAAAATATGGGGCTTAATCTCAGACTTCAGGGGCCTCCACTTCCATAATAAAAGCCCTCTGAAATGTGCTGAGAAACATGAGGCTCCACGGACTCCTTAGCTCAGACTGTCACCAAGGCACTTGAAGGAGGGGAGTTAGGCAGCTACGGACTGCTGTGCAATGCCAGTGAACCCTAGCATCTCCCACACGCTGGGCCACAACCTCCTAATCTTAGTCCAACACCACCTTGACTGTACAACATTGAACCCAACGAGCTCTTAAGGAATATTCACATTTCCAAGATCCTTCCATCTCATATAAAGTTATTTTTTCCTTGTATTTCAAAAGAGAACCAGGAAGCACTTAATACTCCAACACCCCACACGCCAAGCTCTGAAACTTCAAGACACAAAATACGTGGACACCAACGAGCAGAGGTTTCATTTTAGGATCCAGAGAACTTCAAAGCTGTGGAAGAGGTAAGAGAAAAATGACAGGTCCAGAGAGGTAACGTTTCAAAAAAGACCCTCGTCTTCCTGCCGCTCCCACTAGCTCCCTGTTGGGCTTTTTCCTGATGAACAACTTGACATCACGACCGGGGTCCCATTCTCCTCAGCAAGCCCTCGTTCTCCGGCAGGTAGAGTGGAAATGTAAAACTGTTGCTACGTCCTCCCCACAGTCCACGGCTGCATCAGAAGAAGCCACAAAACTTCTAGGCTTGCTCAGCAGTCCTCCCGGGGCCTTGAACGCCCACATGCAGATTTCGCAGTCAGCGCAACCGAAAGGGAGCGCTGGTCAACCTGTTCGCAAAGCCAGCAGAACTCCCGCCCTGGGATTCCAGGCACGCCGCGCGGGACGGAAACCCGGTCCAGTCCCCGGCGCCCCTCACAGCAAGCTGAACGTGGAGACCCGTGCCTCGGTCCTGTCGCCTGAGGACGCTGCCCAAGTCGGGCATGGGGTGTGCTCGCCGCCTCCCTGCGGAGGACCCCGCGCGCACGCCCGGGCCAGCCACCCTCCGGCAGCCCGAGCCAGGGCTCTGAGGGGCTTCGCGTCCAAGTTCCCGCGCCTGCAAGGGAGACGGGAGAGGGACGCTGCCGGCGAGGAAAAAGTCTGCGCCGGGCAGAGCCCGGCCCCAGCGGCCCGCGGCCACCTGGCGTCCGCACCGCCAGCTCCGCTCGGGCCAGCGCGGCCGCACTCACCCGCCTCGCCCGCGCCGCAGCCGCCGCCTCTGGGAGCCGCCGAGCTCCGCGCTTCCCCGGTGCAAGAAGGACGCTGGCGTCCGTCTGGAGACCACCCATTCCAGCGTCTGGCGACCCAGCGGCGACTCTGACTCCTCAGAGCTGGAGGAGGAGGAGGAGGAGGAGGAGGAGGAGGAGGAAGGAAGGAACGGCGCAGTCGGACGCCATCTGCTGTACACCTCTGCGCAGCCATTGGCTGCCGGGTGCGTCCCGGAGCGCGAGGCGCAGGGCGCGGGGAGCCCCGTGCGCGGGGCCGCTCCGAGCTCCGCCGCCCCTCCCCCGCTCCGCCTCCTCCCTCAGCGAGATCCCCCCGCCCGCGCCCCAGCCGGACCCTCGGCGCAGCCCGCGCCTGCGGCGAGCAGCCGGGGGCGCCCTGGCCTCAGCCTGCGCCCCCGAAACTGTTTCCCGCAACTTTAAAGCTTAGGGGTGAGGTGCGGGCCGGGTGAGGGAGTCGCCCAGCCGGTTCGCCCGGACGCCACTCCGCTGACTGCTGCGGGGAAGGGCCAGCGCGTGGCGCCCGGGGCTCCTGGGAAAGATGGGAGGATAAAGGAGAGAGTGGGGCTGCTCTCGGTCCCCTTTGTACCCCGCCCCGGCACACTCTCGCGGCTGGCACCCATACTCACACCGCAAAGCGCACACTCACTGAGCCGGACGTCCCGACGGCCGGTGCTCTCTGCAGTAACCCGGCAGGCGCAGGACGGCTTCAGTGTTGAAAAAAGACAAAGAAGATCCTAGCAGGGTAAGTGGGGACAGAGTGAAAGGGACACCTGGGGCGCGAGCGCAGAGAAGCGCGGACCCGTCCGCACCTGCCTGGATGGCCCCGTGGAGACGCTCCCCGCGGCCGTCCACCCCTGTGACCGAGCCCGGAGACCAGGCCGGCCGCGGTCCGGAGGATGCGCAGCCCTGGGGACGGCGCGGGAGCCGTCGGAAGGCGCCTTCGCCCGCGCCTCCCAAGGAGGGAGCAGAGGCGGCCAGAGAGCCCCAGGCCGCCCGGGTGAAGCCCCGCGCTGATCCAGAGCACGTGGGCAGGCCCGGGCCAGAGCCGGGAAAGTCCTCTGCCTGCAGGAGCACTGTCCAAGCCCTCCTCGTTTTGACACCTTTGACCAGGGAACTTGTTAGGCTTTTTTCAGAAAGGTGAAGTTGCTTCAGAAGGGAGGGGTGGGGGGAAGCACGAGGACTGCCTATGGCCAATTACTAGATATTTTGACTGTCGTGTATCTTTAAATGTGCGAGACCAGCACCAGCCTGGAATGTATCTTTTTCTATTTTATCCAGTGCCTGGCACACAAGTAGTTCAAAAGAAGCAAAACAATAATGATAAAATTAAAGCTTGATGTCATAGCACAAATTAGATTAAAGAGATAAATAGGCCACCTAGGATCTGTCACGGGGGGAAAAATGATAAATCAAAGGGATGGAAGTGCCATTGGGAAGGGAAATGGTGGGGAGCTTGAACCCAGCTTGCTGTGGGGCAGGTTATGAATGTGGGGAAGTCTTAATATACTAAACAGCAATTATTGTTCTTCCAGCGAGCACCCGCATCCTGTTCCTGGATATGCCTCTCTTCCTGACATCATTATCTTAAAAACACATCGGTTGCCATCCAGATCCTGGAATATTTCCCCAATTCCAAAGCCAAAATTTGTTACTGCCAAGAGGTAAAAATGGCAGTCTTATGAGCCAGGGGGTAAAGAAACTGGTCCGTTATGCTTTATTGTCATCTCAATCTATACAGATCAATAGCCAATGAGTCTCATTTAAGTAACTTGAGGAACAGCGGCCAAAGAAAAGTGTTTCTGCTTTCCTGAACTGTGATGACCAAACCTCCCAGGTTTCAGGTTTTCCCAGAATCAGGGCTAGAATTTCAAGCTGTGCATATACATCCCTATGGTACAAGGATTTGTGCCAGATGTTTCATATGACGAGGATTTTAGTAGTTATGTATCCCCTTCCCTCTTCAGAGGCAATGGCATGTATGTTTTCCTATAAGCTGGCAGTTTGATTTCAATGTGCCTTTTAGTTTATTATATGAGCCTATCCTTATTAGTTTTGTACTCTGCCCAGCAATCAGTTATGAGACTCCCAAGAATACTTTGAATCTTAATAAATAACTTGCCTCCACTGTCATATGTTTGTATTTGATCTTCTGGCTTTCAAATCTAGGATATATGCTAATAGTTATACAGCAATTTTATCCTATACATTTGGCTTCTTTAACAAAGGAGTAATTCATAAGAATTAAATGTTGTTTCCAAAATAAAAAGAACTATGAGTATTAAACATCATTACATCTTACTGCTTTAAAGTACAGAAGTCACTTTTGTTCAAGGCATTGTACCAACTACAGGTATTTCAGTGAAGTCAAGAACATTAGAGCTAGAATTTTACTGACACTGTGCAATTGCATACAAATCTGCTAGAAGGAAAATGCAGACACAAGTTTCATTATAAATCCTGCTTTCCACTTCTACCCCAAATTACCAGTTTACGTTTTAAATAAAGATTTTACTGACATGAGTTTCTTGCCAGGATAGTTAGCTTTGGTCTTTATAAAGGCTTTGTGCTTTATATCCAGATCAGGTTAGAAACATTTAAAGGATAACACAGGCAGGTAGAGATACTGGCAGTGAACACAGAGGGGAACAGAAATTTTATAAAATAAGACACCAAAAAGCTTGGAAGAACGTAGCCTTGAAAATAGGTGACATTATGCATAAAGATCTACAGGGGGAGAAAATAAGCTGGACATTAGAAATTCCCATAACCCTACACAGACAGATCCCAAAGGTCCCAATCACTACCATCCTTCTAGACTTTTTTTTTTCAGTAACAGGGATCAAACTCAGCCCCTGTGCTTCCAAGGTAGGCACAGTTCCACTTGAGCTAAACCCCAGCCCATCATGCTTCTAATGAGCACTAAACAAACAAAACCAGAACAATAAGAGAGCAGACTGGGTGGGAGGAAGTCTGTTGGGATTAGGTCCCTAGTGGAAGCCAACAGTGAGCTACAAAAAGAAAGTAAGCCTGTGCTACCCAAATACTGCTGTGCTTGAAAATTTCATTTCAGTTTGCTATTACTCTTTCCGGACATGATATTCTCCATGCAGTCTAACAAGCTTGAATGCCAAAGTGCTATGTAAATGAAATAAACAAGCAGTGACATTAAACAAATAAAAGATAAAGAAAGGCAATATAGATAAAGAGGCCACATTTAAAATAATTGTGAAAATGCCCCAATAAGCCAGTATCTCAGGCTTGCTCTGGGGAAGTTGCCGTGAAGTGTGCAGTGGTTTGCACACTGAAGCAATGAACTGAGTCAAATATACAGCCACCCTGTGGAGCAGAATGGTGGGGGAAGGAGAAAAAGGATCAGGATTGTCTCATTTATACAATTCATTCAAGCCAATTCCAGGTTGGATGAGATCCTATGGCAAATCTGAACATTTTTTTCCTGCCAAAAAAGAGCATTTAATCCTAGCACATAAATGAAAGTTTTGAGCTTGGTCCAGTAATTTGATTTTGATATGTCAACATCTTAAAATACAACATAAAGATAATGTCTTTAAAAGTAGTTCGGTGGAACTCCATTGGCCGCTGGCCCAACTCATCAGTTCTGAGATCTCAACACTTTCCCAGAAGACTCAGCATTCACAGGCATCCTGCTCAGCCTGGACCACCACTCAGTACCATATTTGTTGACTGTCTGCTCTGTATCTGGTGCTGTCTATGTACTATTTAGTGATATAAATGAATGCCCTCATTGAGCTTACAGTCTAGTTAATAGGGAAAGTAAACACACAGGTGTGCACATGATGATAACAATATGAATGAAAAAAGTTCCATGACAAAGGAATGTAATACAAGGAAGCAAAAAGGAAGGGTCTAGATCAAAGAAAATCTCATCTCTCAGGGGAAAAGTAATTTAGGTTCAGACCCAAAAGCTAATAAGAACACTTACTGATATTTTCCTAGATAGGCACTAAGCTAAAACCCTCACAGATACTATTTAGTATTCATAACTACCCACATAAGATAGGCATTATTGTCAGCTCCATTTTATAACAGAAGCACAGAGAGCTTAAGCAACTTATTCAAAGTCACACAGCTGATAAGTAGAAAACCTGTGATTTACCCAGGAAGTCTGGCACTAATGGGTGCACTGTTAACCACTGAGACACACTGCATCTCATATAAGTAGGTACCAGCCAAGCAAGAAGGACAGTAGGGCTAACAATCCTGTGGCTGGGTGAGTTCAGCACCTGAAGAACCCATCAGGAACCGAAGCAGCTGGAAAGCTGAGTCTGGAGTAGAGGCCCATATGGCAGGCTGGGAAAGGGAACCAGAGGACCAGGCTAGAAGGGCCTTGGAAGCCAGTGTGTGGTTTTAGCTCTGTGATCTGAAGATCACCTTAATGCTATGCAGAAATGAAGAAATAGCAAGAGTGTAACAGGGTGACACCCGAACTGGGCTAAAGGTGGTAGTGGCTGAAAACAAAGGGCGAGAACCCAGTAGATTTGAAAGATATTTATAAAGTGTCAATCAACTCTTCATTTCTACTGTGTCTCCTTATTTTTCCCAGGTCTGACATGTAGTTGTTACCTCCAGCTTTAAAAATCTAAAAAGCAAAGCAACAAAAATTCTAAGTTCTTAATTTCAGGCACTGATTCTGGCTGTCTTCTTTTCATATTCTACTATGGTAGAGAGGCTTGGTGGCAGTGAGCTCCCCATTCAACCAGCTTCACCAGAGATAAGAAGCTGCTTCCTATCTCTACACCTGGAGTCTCTTCCTCCTCACTCTAAAGCATAGAATTAAGAGTTTTGCTTTGAGTGCTCAGCCAATAATACTGTTCATTGGCCAAAGGATCTGAAGTGTCCTGATCTGCTTTTCCCCACTGCTGTCTAAACTGAAGTGTGGCAAGGGAGTCACTCCATCCACACCAACCAAGGGAACGGGGCCAGGGAACTTCCATATAAGTAAGAACCACCTCCAACAAATGTGGAAATAAGAAAACCCCTAGAGTGACAACTTGGACAACATTCATAATGACTTGGGTTGTAAAGACCAGGTGTTATGTAGATTGGAGCTTGTTATTATCCAAAGATTTGGCAACCTCTATCCTCTTCTACTGGGCACAAAGCCACACAATACTCAAAGGCCTAACTTTGACGAGATGGGCAAGAGAACTTGTACTTTCTATTTCACTATTTTCCAAGGACATCAGCCTGTCTGATAGACAGCAGGCCCTTTACATAGAGGAGTGAGAGAAAACACTGGGAAGTGAGAATATAGTCAAAAATTACAGGCTGCAATGTGTGTGAGTGGGATAAGGGCTGGACTTCCCAATCATTTGCACTGTTACCAATTACCTAAATGAAGAAAACAATACATTTAATGTTAAAAAGAAAACATAAAAGGAAATCTTTGTACCTAAAGCTTTCTAGTATATTCTTAGATCTTGAATTATGGCATATTCCCAGCTGCTAACTACCTCACTGATTTTTCTTTCCCTATATAGTATCTTCCTATTATGCTCTGTCATATCATACTGATTCCCAGAAGCTTACTACTATCTTCATCTTCTAATTTCATATGAGTTCCTTCATAAAGACCACCTTATAGAAAAGCCTTCTCTGACCTTTTCCCTAAAAAAAACAGCATGTTCTCCTTCTATGTTCCTTTATCTTATTTTTTCTTTTTATTTTTTATTAGGATCTGAAATATGGCAATGTAGTTGTTTCACTGTTTATCACCTATGCTTTGGTCAAGAAACAAAGTGCCATGAGGACAGGAACTCCACACACATGTGTCTGTCTCTTTCTCCCTCTCCCTCTCTCTCTCTTCCTCTGCCCCTTATAGTGCTACCTACCACATGGTGAGGCCTGAACGAGTGAATGAATGATGGGCATAAGTGAACACCTCATTGACTGTTGGGAACCTTCCTTATCTGACTCCATTTTATCATTTTACCTGTGTTTATCAATACCCAATCCATACTCTGCTGTTGCCTCAGAGTTCCTTCTCCTCAGAGAAACTCTGAGGCAGGTCATCTCTCTGTCTCTCTTCCCAGACTTGCATCTCAAAGTCCTGCTTCCTCAAAGAAATTATCCAAAATCTATTTTTTTTTTTTTTTGAGACAGGGCCTTACTTTGCAGTTCAGGCTGGCCCTGAGGTCACTATGTAGCCCAGGCAAGTCTTGAACTCAGCAATCCTCCTGCCTCTGTCTCCTGAGTTCTGAGATTACAGGTTTGAGCCACCAAACCCGGCATTTGTGGTATGGGGAACTGATTGCTGGTGGGCGTGGCCACCACACCCAGTGTTGCATGTGATTACCAGTTCAAACTAGGGCAGGTGCAGGAACCACTGAGCTAAATTTCCTGCCCCCTCCTGGATCTAATTTTATTTCACATTTATCTATTCTTCTCTTTACCAAACCGCTATAATGTACGTTGTGTAAACCACTCTGTTTTTCAATTAATTGTGTATCATCTCATACTGATCTCTAATGGTTTCAGTCATTAGCCTAGTACCCTCAACTACATTGTTAGTTCCTTAAGGGTAGAGGCTAAGAGAAAAATTGCCTTTTTATTCCCTCCAATGCACAAATTTTGGTACACAGCAGGCATTCAGGAAGTACTTGTTCATGGACTAAGATGTATGAAGAATCTGAAGAGGGTCAGGCTTCTTTTAGTCATGTGATGTCAACAGAAACACTTATCACCTTATACTTCTAACAACCACCAGCCTTATCACCTTATGTTCCTGGATGCTGATCTTACCAGGTGTTAGGCAAGACCATTCTTTAAACAAACACAGACTGAGGATCTGCTTTGTATCAGACATCATCGTAAGCGCTCGGGAGAGTCTTGGAGATTATTATCTGAAGAAACAGATACTTACATTTCAATAGACCAAGTCTTGGAGGCATGCTGTAGGTGTGGCAAAAACTCCAAGGAGGAGAATCACACTACATCTGGGACAAGTCAGGAAAAGCTTGCCAGGTTGAATCTATCTGCATCTGCACAAATTTAGAAGCAGGGAAAAATTGCTCAGATTGTGTGGTCTGCTGGTTTCAGACTTTATTTTTCCACATAGCATTTTTAGTGTATTGTGCTCTAGCCGTGATTTAATTCTAAGAAATTACAGAGCAAGCACTCTCATAATCTACCTTCAAAGGAAAAAGACAATTGCCATTGCAATATTTATACATGTTGTAAAATTGCCCCTTCTGCTCAAATACTCAACACTTTGGCAGCAAAGATCTTGCTTGGTCTTAAGTTTCTTTTTCTTCCCAATCAACAACCAACATTTGCTTTCATCTTTAGATCAACCCTTACATGTTAGGGTATAAATTCTAGACTCTTCTCTATCTACACTTTCTCCTTAAATGAATGTGTCTGTTCCTGTGACTTAGAATTCTTTTATTGACAGTGTCTTAATCTATTTATCTGGTTATGAACTCAGTATAGGCTGAGTTGTGGTGCAGTAGCAAATCATGCCCATATCTTGATGGCTTAACAGTGAAATTTATTTCTTCCTCATCTTGTATGACAAATTCAGGTTACAGAGAAAATGGTGATTCTCTTTCACATAACCCACTCATGTTTCCAGGCTGAAAAGGGCTCACTGTCTATGACATGACTGACCCCTGTGGCAGCAGAAGAGATCACAGAAAACCTCTTCTATACTTCAACCCAAAGGGGCACAGATTATTGGACAGAACTAATCAGATGACCTTATAATAAGTGAAATGGTCAAAAATTTTGGAAAACAATGGACATGTAGTGAATTGCACCTCTCTCCCCCTCTTCAGTACCTCAAATGTACATCCAAGTGCTTCCTTGATACCTGCTTTGACATCAGTCCCATACCTCAAACTGAATCAGTCCCATACTTCAAACTGAATGATTTTGTTCAACCCCAAATTCCAGGAATGACCATCTTTCTTCTCTTACTTACCCATTTAGGAATAACTAGTTCTAGTAGATATGCTCTCAAAACAAATCCTGCATCTATTCAACCTTTCCATTTCCACTCCCACCATCCTAATCTAAACTAATGTGGCTTTTCATGGCGGGTGGTAACAATGACTTTGTAACTAAACTCCTTTCTGATACTCTTGCCATTACAATCATTTTTCCACATAGCAACCCTTTTCAAAAGGTACACTGATAAAACCACTTCTTGCATAAAGCCTCCAATGATTTCCCAATACACTGAAAACAAATTCCAATTTCTTCCTTTTTTTTTTTTTTTTTTTTTTTTTTTTTTTTTTTTTTTTTGAGACAGGGCCTCGCTTTGTAGTTCAGGCTGGCCCTGAGCTCACTATGTAGCCCAGGCAAGCCTCAAACTCAGCAATCCTCCTGCCTGTGCCTCCCGAGTGCTGGGATTACAGGTGTGAGCCACCATACCTGGCACTGTGGTATATGGTACTGATTGCTGGTGGGTGTGAGTCACCACACCCAGCATTGTATGTGGTTACCGGGGATCAAACTCAGGGCTTTGCACTTGTAAGACAAGTGCCGGAACCACTGAGCTAAATCTCCAGCCCTGATCTGATCCTTTATTTCTCTGAGAAGACATCTCCTACTCTTCTACTTTGTCAACATGGAACTGCAGCTTTTGTTGCCAGTGTCCATGCTGCTTTAAGGCCTCTGCATAAACTCTGTGCTGTGAATGGACCACTTACCCCTAGACCCATATGTGATGTCCTCTCATCATTCAGATCTCAGCAATAATGTCAGTTCCTCAGAGAAACCTTCCTGGACACTAACATAAAGTAGCCACCCGTCACTCTCTTGAGGATTATTTAGTCCTTGTCATAGTCCTTGTTGCTCTGTGTATCTGGCTATTTCTGTATGGTTTGTCCATGTAAATATAAACTCAATCAGGGTGGAACTTTGCCTATTGACTCTTTCTAAACTGCCCTCCCAGCCCAAAGGCCACACACACACAGTAGGTGCTCAATAAACTTGGGCAAAAGAAGTACACTCTTCAATTCACTCATAAATCCTTGACTTGCATTCATTCTTAAGGCCATTCTTTCTTGTCTTCCATTTTCATTTACTCTTTGAATAGAAAAGACTAGCAGAAATCCATACTTGCAAATATGGAGACAAACCTAAAGAAATGAAACAGTGAAGGAATCATCTGTGTGTTGAGGACTTGCAGTGTTCTCCTTGCCAATCAGAAAGAAGAAGTTAAGTAAGAAGGAAGCTACTTGTCACATTTAAAAGTTCTTTTGATCTCAGTGATTAAGATGATGTGCCTGATGTGGTGAACTTTTATGTTATGTTTCCAGAGAACTGTGAAAACAGCCCTTTTGTCACACTGAGTTCTCAACTTGGATGATGGCTGTCACAGTTCTGGAAGAGGATGACTCGACCAAAGTAGGGGGGAGAAGTGGCAGGATTGAAGGCAATATTGACCTGAGAGTCCCTTCTCAAGTCCACTGAAATGACTAGAAACTGCAGGTCCCATACACAGCATATTTCAATACCACAGCATCTTACCATGTGTACACCACCTGCTCAATTTTCAGGACCCTGAAGGATATAAAGACTTCTACATCCTTAGCAGTCTCTTCTCCCTAGAGTGAAGATTTCCCAGAGCATGAGAATCTACAATAGGTGATTCTGCCTGGCATCTTAAAACTGTAAGGAAGGTAAACTGGGGCCTTATAAAAGGAGGCCCTTGTGATGTACCCACCTTTATCTAGTCCTGCTTTCTCTGGAAGTATTCTCAGACGTTACTTCTCAACTTGCTCCTGACCTTCCCTATCACTGAATCTTTGATTTTGCTTTACACCATGGCCTCTGTTTTGCCCTCTTACCAAAATGACATTCAGCATGCTTCTTCTACTGAAACATTTCCTTCCCGTGTCAACCAGAGTCTGGTCAGTTTTTCAGGTGATCTTGCTGACAGCTATTTGAGGATGAGACACTGCCCAGTCTAGTCTGATCTCTGAGTCTTTGTTTGTTGAAGTAGATACTACAGCTAGATGTACCCACACTAGGTTGTAGGTTAAAGCTACAATTTCCCAAATAAGCTGGTTATTCACCTGTCTTCAATAGCCTGTACATTTCCCAAAGAACATGTTCTGTTATCTTGTAACCTTTAGAATCAGCCAAAAGAAAGAGAGGTCTCTTAGTCTAAGTTTCTAAAGATTTAATTTAATTAAAGCTCATACTAAAATGGAAATTTTGACCTCATGAAAAATATCTTATGATTTCATTCCCATAAAGAGGACTTTTCAATCTTTGAGGAACCCTTATTTCAATGGTATTTTATCTATCCATGATTATACAATTATTAGCATTTTGGTGATCTAACCAATGACATTTAAATGACATTTATGTACAGAGCTTGAATTATGGAATCACAAAATTTTTAAGCTGAAAGAGACCTCAGAGAAAATATAGCCCAATTTCATAGGTTGAGCCCCATATAGCTGAGGAGTCTTATACAAGGTCAAATAGATGGTTAAGAAATAGATAAGGAGAAAGCATGTGAGACACCCTTCTTACCATTGCTCTATAGTTGAAGAAAACTATTTTAAAAGATGCAAAGGAAGAGAAATGATTTAAAGATCTTACAAAAT
>PVIC010024717.1:0-25828 GCA_004025085.1 Thryonomys swinderianus
TAGATACTATTTTAAGAATTTTACAGGAGTACAATAGCAAATGCTACAGTTCAGTAATTCACTTAGGTCACGAAACTAGTAATAAAGATAATTCAGGTTTCTATACAGCAAAATCAATATTCTGTTCTCTAGACTGTTGCTTAAAGAACTAATGAACCATGAACATGAAATCTTCTATAGGAATCATCACCAAATGGGGAAAAAGGGCAAATAAACAAACAACAATTTTACTGGTGAATATTCATGTTCCCAGATCACAACAGGATGACATTAAAAGTTGACACTGAATGTAAACAAATAGGCCATCATCTACTTGGGGATTGATAAAGAACATAAAAAGGGAACCTGTTACTTACCTGAAACTCCATCAGTGTATACTGTAGACAGACCCACCTCATCTCCATAACACCTGGAATCCCATATATATATATATATATATATATATATATATATATATATATATATACACACACACACACACACATATAAATAAAATTTATTTATTTATAAATATAAATATATTTAACATATGGGAGATATTCTATATGTATGAATTCCTCCATTGTTCCTGGAATTATAGATATATTTATTATGAGAATGTATATTGATTTGAGAAATATATATATATATGTAAAAAAGCTATACACATATGTTTCATATAAATAGGGCACCACTGATGAACCAAGAGAACAATTTAATTCATGGTACTTCATGGAAATAGGTCAAGTCATCTAGTCAGTTATTAGAGTATTGGTGATCTATAGCAGTGCCCTAAGAAGGAAGAATCAGACAGGGTAGTATTTTAAAGTCAGAAGGGCTCCTGAGGAGGACAGATTTCAATGTGAGTGATTCCAAAAAGGCAGTTGAAGAAAATACATCAAAGAGAAACATGTAGTGTTCACTTCTTAAAAGAGGCTGACCCTGTAGTGACTCAGGACATGGGCTCCCTTCCTAGTCCTGTCCCTTCTAGGTTCCCACTGTCTCTTACCTTTTCATGTAAGAAGGAGGTTACTTTTTCCAGTCTGAGCAGATATATTTCAGGTAACATTTCCAGATAGAAAATTAGATGTGTAACTGGTTTTTCACAGTTTTATGAATCAGGGAAAATACTACTGTGATTACTTTCCCTCATAAACTGAAAATGCCATACAAATATTGTATGGAATAAACAAAAGCATAACTCATATTGCTTTAATTTTATTCACTTCAACTTTACTCAAATTCTAGCTCAAATACATTTTTAGCTTCACTGTTACAATCCAACAAGCAAAAATTAATATCAATATAAATATGACATTTCAAGAGATATCCTAGTTTTCATACTAAGACAAACTTCCTTTCTGATTCAGTTTTCTTACCAGGAACTCTGGTTGGATGCAACTTCTGAAGTGACACCACCATCTACAATCCACACAGAGTAGAGGGCTTGGTGGGTTTTATATTTGATTCTACAATTGCCTCAGGAACTTGTTTTAAGATTTTTTTTTTTGTTTGGAAAAGAATCTTGTTTAGCTAAGAGTATCAAATAGTTTGTACAATGTATTTATATGCCAATGAGTTGATAGTGCCTCTGTGTAATTTTAAGGTATATTTTCCAAAAGGGATTATTTGTAGAAACAGTTTGCTTAAAAATCAATTTCGTGTGGCTGGAGATTTAGCTCAGTGGTTCTGGTCCCTGCCTAGCAAGGGCAAAGTCCCTGGTTTGATCCCGGTTACCACAGACAATACCGGGCGTGGTGACTCACACCCACCAGCAATCGGTACCACATTCTACAGTGCCTGGTGTGGTGGCTCATGCCTATAATCCCAGCATTCCGGAGGCAGGAGGATTGCTGAGTTCTAGGTTTGCCTGAGCTACGGAATTAGCTCGGGGCCAGCCTGAGCCACAAAATGAGACCTTGTCTCAAAAAAAAAAAAAAAAAAAAGTGAAAATTTGGGTCTGCTTTGCAACTCATTCTCCTCAAAATCAACAAATTTGAAAATTGAAGTGTTTATTGTGTTTAAAGAGATGAAAACTAAAAATTTTAGAGTGGGACTTGCTAATTCGTTTCTGTGGGGTGGACAGAATGTGAAGGAAATGAGCACCTATTTAAGGTCAAAGGAAAACGATGGATTTTGCACTGTAGATCTATGAAAATGAATATCATACATAACTATTAAGAATGCCTATAATTTTTCAAGGTAAAATAATATTTGCATGTGTCTATGTAATTATTAGAATTAAATGTGCTTTTGAAAATCTAATTAGGCTTTCCCAGATCCAGAAATTCTACCACAAGAAATTGAAATCCAAGACTTTCATATGCACATTAGTGTATCTAAGTTTTTCATTTCAGGGATATCGAACAATACCCAGTGATAGTTTGTGAATGAGAAAATGCTTACTGTGTTCTTGCGGGGTCCCTCTCTGGACAGTTGGCACAAATTCCTCAAAATTGGAAAAAGCTTCTGCTGTCCCACAAAAGCTTGCTGATCCTCAGCAGCAGATGGAAGAGAAGTCAAAAGGCAACATTTACAGGCAATTAGTGAGTGCAAAACCGTATTTGGAGTAATAAACAAACCAGCAAATACTTCTTTTACTGAGTAGATTAGTTTTTACTGAGTAGATTACTTTCCAGATTCCTTGAAAAAACATGGCTGAGAAATTAGAGATACAGGGCTGAGAAATTTCATTTTCTCTTGAGGGCATTTTTTTGTTTTTATTTATTTTTATTTTTTTTGGGGGGGCAGGGTCTCACTTTGTAGTTCAGCCTGGCCCTGAGCTCACTATGTAGCCTAGGCAAACTTGGAACTCAGCAATCCTCCTGCCTCTGCCTCCCGAGTGCTGGGATGACAGGCGTGAGCCACCACGCCCGGCACTGTGGTATGTGGTATTGATGGCTGGTGGGTGTGAGTCTCCATGCCCAGCATCGTATGTGGTTACCAGGGATTGAACTCAGGACCTTGCGCTTGCGAGGCAGGTGCCGGAACCACTGAGCTAACCCTCTGGCCCCTTGAGGACAATTTTTAAGGTACAGGTGCTTGAGTGTCATTGTCTTCTCAGTCAGGCTCAGAGCTGCTATCCTGACTTGCAAGGCTACCAGGCTTTCTGTTCTTATATATTGTACCGTGCTGAGAATCTGTAAAGCAAATGTTCTGTTGTAAATCCATGAGCCTGGAATTATTTTACCTCCCTCAGTAAATCATCCCTCTCCATTCATTCTCTTTTCCATAAGGGCTCTTTGAGAGCAGTGGTGCCATAGTGGTGAGAGTAACTGGTTCCCATAAAGGCTTTTTCTGGAAAATACAGCTGAATTTGACTGATCTACATTAGGGAAGGCGAGGGGGCCAGCAGCCGCAGCACACTGTGTCCCTCAGGACCGGCTATATCTTTGTTCATTGCAATGAACCAATAAAATAATTCCTTCATAGTGAAAAATAGGAAAGGAAAAAAAGCCCTTGACAAAGCTCTCTGCAAGGTCCTGTAGGACAGAGTCCACGAGTCCCTTTTGACTGGAGGATGGCTGTGGCCACCAGGCACCTCCAGCGGGAAGGCTGTGAGGCACTGCGGATCCATCCTTATTTCTCAGTATGTGGAGTCAAGCAAGGAAGTGTCTTGCCCACCCCGGCCTTTCCCTGCCAGCAGCTTCACTAACCCTCAGCTTACATCACCACACCTGACTCACACAATCCCACATTTTAGGGAACTTTCCCTGAAGAAATAAAATGAGGTGTTAAAAAAGTCTTGAACTTGTAGGAAAAAAAATATTCTCTTGCTTGGTCAGATATAGTTCTTCATTGGTGGAAAAATAATCTGGCTCCTAATTTCACTTTTTATACAGTGTGGTTGTTACCATGGGTAGGTGCTCTGGAAAACCTTGTTATACATATGAGGGTGAGCATTTTACTTTCAGATGAGGAAGTATTCCTCCTGATACATCCCTGTGGGACCTTGAAAACATAATGGTGTTTGACTGGCTTGATTTCATGAGAACTGAATGCAGCCTCAGATTATGTGGTGTTCTTTGCTGCTTTGACATAGGATACAATCATCTAGGCAGATACATGGATGAGAAATATTTTTTTTTTCTTGAGGACAGTTTTTAAACAGTATTCTAAACAACTAGGCTGTCTTTGGTCACATTATAGCACTGCTCTGTATCTTTTCCCAATCTCCTTTAGTTCTCTTTCTATGAGGAAAGACATCAATTTTTGTACTTTCTCTGTAGACTGTTTTGCAGACAGTGGTACCCTTTCTGCAGGAGAGACTCAGGGCACTTACTGTTTGAAAAGTTAACACCTCTTTATTTACCTGAATCTTTCATAGGTTTCTTCCATAGTGATCACATAGGAAAGAGCTGTGTTAAAGGGTGACCACAGATCCAGTGATCTAACGTACTGTAACTTACTGAACATGTTTCTTTCGTAGGGCTGCAGCACACTGGTCTCTCTAGCATTGCCCAACTTTGGACAGAAGAAGCCTCTTTCCTTAGATTTGGCCCCAACCAACAACTGATATGGTGTAAGCAGCTGAAAGAATATCTTCTCCTGCAAAGAACAAACTCCACAGTTAAATGTGTTTATGTGGCTGATATTCAGTGTAATTGGAACAAAACCAGCTTCCTTTTCATGGACTCTGTACCCTGCTGGTGTGCTCTCAGGTTCTGATTTAGTGCCTAGGATTTCCTCAGGAACTGGAAGCCTGATCTCGTCTTGTTTGGATGGAGCTCTTCCCTTCTCTGCTCTGTGCTGATCTCTTCCTTAGAAGCCTGGTCTCAGCACCATCTGGTCCAGATCTCAGTTGACTTGCCCTCTTTGATCAGCATGGAATGATAATATTTTTGGCCCAGTTGCTTTCTAATACTGCCAGGTTGATGCCTATATGCTTTGCGTGTCCAACTGACCTGACTTAGATTTTTGAGGACAGACTTCATTAATCCCTCGTTTGCCTGCTCTCGGATAATGGTGCAGGGCGCTCAACGAATCACCTCTGCCCGTCTTCCTTCCCTTCCCCAATGCTGATGTCCCATCGTACCCAGGGGTTAGATTCTCCCAGTGTGACCGATTCTTATTCTTTATCCATCAACACTTCTGATGTTGCTCCAGTGTCTAGGAAGGAATCTGTGGGGCACCGTCTGGCACTGATGAAAGAGAAAGGGGGAGAAATACATTCAATGATTTTATCCAAAGGGCGAATCAGTGGAGCTGAGCAAGGTAGATTCCCGTTCCAGTCTCCCAGTTAGTAATCAGGGGTGTGAGGCACATGACAGTTGGTCTCCCACTTCCAGGGCTGGCTTTATGAGCAGCAAATGTGATTTCTGTCTGTCCCTTCACTTTCATTGGAGGAAGTGACAAACATGACGGTTTTGTTCTGCCGTATGTTCACACTAGGCTTTAACATGGGTCTCAGGAGAAAGGCTTTCCTGGAGACATGAAGTACATTCTTCTCAAGTTTCGCCAATTGACTTACAAACCAAGCCATTCATGAAAGCAGAACTCCGTGCTGAGTACTGCAGCTGCCTGGGTATCTTAGTCAGCATGGCTCTCTTAACAAAATGCCAGATTGGTGATTTAACCAGTAATTTGCTTCTTATAGTTTGAGGGGCTGAGAAGTTGAAGATTAGGGCACCAGCCTGTAAACTTCTTGGTGACGGTCCTTTTCCTAGCTAGGCGGCATTTGTCATTTTGCTGCATCTGCATATGGAAGAGAAGGACAAAGATCTGATCTCTTCATCTTTTATGAGGACACTAATTATTTTTAAAACTTAAAAACGTTATTAGTAAGTGCTTGCAGGACTTAATGATCACATTTATCTTGTGAGTTGGTACATGTACAGAATATATTTTCATTCTTTCTTTCCTTCCACCCCATCCCATCTTTCCTGCTCCTGGCAACTCTTGGGCCCTTACACATTTGCAAAAAAAGCTCTATTTTCATTTCATTTTTTCCCCTTAATATATATTTTGCATCCCCTTTTCTTCTCTCCTTCTATCTCTTGTTCCTTCATCAGTTTGAAAAAGTTTTCCATACTTCATCTTTATTTATCTTCTAGTCTATTCTTTATATGTTTATGTTTTTTGAATTTCTCATAATAGAGAAACCATGTGATATTTAAACTTGTGTGTGAGTGATTTATTCCAGTTAACATTATGATCCCAAAGTGCTTCCATTTACTTACAAATGGTTCTGAATTACCATTCTTTATGGCAAATTAGTACTCTAGTATAAATAAATACCATATTTTCTTTATCCACTATTCTGTTGATGGATATATAGGGCATTTTTAAGAGTTGTCTATTGTAAATAGCTATAAATATGCATTTATCCCTATAATATGATGATTTTTAACTCTTTTGAGAAGATACTCGAAAGGGAAATGAAATTTCTATTTTTAGTTTTTTGAAGAAGCTCCACACTGATTTCCATTGTGGATACACTAGTAATTTACATTCCCACCAACTATGTAGAAGGGTTCTTTTTCCTGCCATCCTCTCCAGCATTTTGTTATTAGATTTCTTGATGGACCATTCTTTCTGGAGTAAAATGGTATCTTAGTGTTTTAATTTGCATTTCTCTAATGGCAAGCAATGTTGAACATTTTTTCATGTATTCTATTGCACATTGTATTTCTTCTAAGAAGTGTCTATTCATTTGTGTTGGCTACATTTTTTGTTTGGATATTTTATTTTATTTTAGAGAGTCTAATTTCTCTTAGTTCTTTATATATTCTAGATACTAGTCCTCTGTCCAAGGAACAACTGGCAAAATTTTTTCCCATGTCGAGATTGTCTCTTCACTCTCTCTTGGTTCTTTCCTTTGCTGTGCAGAAACTTTAGAATTTGCTATGATCCCATTTGTTGATTCACGGTATTATTTCTTGTGCTATTTGAGTTCTAGCCAGAAACTCTTTGCTTATATCTGTATCTTTAAGAGTTGTACCTATCTTGTCTTCTGTTTTACATTAAGAGCTTTGATTCATTTTGATTTTAGTTTAATACATGATGACATACATGGGTCTAAACTCAATCTTCTGCGTGTGGATGTCCAATTTTCCCAGCATGATTTGTTAAAGATACTATCTTTACTCAGTGTTTTTTACTGTTTTCTTATAGACTGAATTGCTAAATGTGCCTGGAGTTCTTTCTGCTTCTTTTATTCTGTTCCATTGATCTAAATGCTTGTGTTTGTGTCGGTACTTTTATCACAGAAGCTTTGTAATATAACTACAGACCTGAGATTGTGATGCTTCCTGATTATCTTCTGTTACCTAAGATTGCTTTTGTTATTCTGAGTGCCTTCTGATTTTATATAAATTTTACCAGTTTTCTCTAGATCTATGAGAAATATATATATATATATATGTATATATATATATATATATTTTTTTTTTTTTTTGAGACAGGGTCTCGCTTTGTAGTTCAGGCTGGCTCTGAGCTCACTATGGAGCCCAGGCAAGCCTTGAACTCAGCAATCCTCCTGTCTCTGCCTCCCGAGTGCTAGGATGACAGGTGTGAGCCACCACACCTGGCACTGTGCTATGTGGTATTGATTGCTGGTGGGCATGACTCACCATGCCCAGCATTGTATGTGTTTATCAGGGATCAAACTCAGGACCTTGAGCTTGCGAGGCAGGCACCGGAACCACTGAGTTAAAATCTCTGGCCCTATTTTTGGTATTTTGATTGAAATTGTGTCAAATCTATATATCAGTTTTAGAAAAATAGTTGATTATATTGATTCTGCCTATCTGGAAACATAGGCTGTGGTTCTATTTTCTGATGTTTCCTCAATCTCCCTTTTCAGAGTGGTGTAATGTTTATTTCAGAGGTCTTTACTTCCTTGGCTAGGTTAATTTCTAGGTGTTTATTTTTCTTGATACTATTGTGAATGGTATTTCTTTCCTAATTTCCTTCTCAGTGAGTTCATCATTGATGTATAAGGTTCCTGTTGAATTTTGTGTGTTTATTTTGTATGCTGCTACTCTGCTGCAGTTGGTGATCAACTTTAGGAATCTTTTGTTGAAATATTTTGGGTTTTGTAAGTAGAGAACCATGGCATCTCAACTAATGAAACTGTCCTTTGCTGTATATTCACCTTTTATTTTCTTCACTTGGCTGCTTGCTCTAAAGTGTTGAGGACTGTTTGGAATAGCTGTTGTCAGCAAGAGGTATACATGAAGCTTAGGAGAGAAATTAAAACTCAAGGTCTCAATCCAAGAGTTAATGTCAACTACTTGGTGATATCTTTGGCAGTGATGCTATGTATTATCAAGCAAAATAAGAAATGAACCCCTGAGATTATAGGCACAGAGCACAGAGGAAGCAAAAGGAAAGAAGAAGAAACAGTCACAGAGACCACGGAGCAATGCTGAGGCAAGGCTTGGTAAAGAGGAATGGAAATTTGGATTCAGTTCTGCAGTAACTCAAACCACATGAGGGCTTAGCAGATGCTGTTGGAAAACAGTACTAAGGTCATGTGTGAGCTTAGCAAGAGTCCTTCTGATGGAAAGGTGGAGGGCTTTTTTGAAAAGAGCTGGTCATGACAGAAATATGGCTAGGTGATACACAGCCTTTTCATTATGGCTCTTACTGGCTTGAGTTCCTTTCATTTACAAATATTAGAAATAATGACATGAGAAAATGTTTAAGTGGAATAACACCTTAGTTATTTTTTATGAGATGTAGGGAGAAATTAATGAGGTTGTTGAAATCTCCCATCTGGGAGAATCTCTATAAAAAGGTACCATTTTAAGGTGCTATAAGTTGGCTTCACAGGAATAAGGAAATGGGTCTTAACTCTCTATTAAGCCTTAGGGTTCTTATTTCTTAAGGGTGAGCATTTAAAACTACAAGAAGCAGCTTTTATATTTTTGCATTGTACTTATAGGATATATGCACCCTGTCTAAAAAATATTGAATTTTCTAATGAGTTGATTTATTCAGAGGTCTCTAAATATTTCAGTATGAAGTCAATTGCACTTTTAATAAGACTTAAACTATGTTCGCTGCCTTATTTATGGAATTTAATCAAAGGGACGTGATGGCTAACTGGTGCAGTGCTTTTGACAGGCTCTGACATGGGGTCTAATTATGGGAGGCAATAAAACAGCAAGATGATCAGATGATTTTATTCTTGAAAAATGAAACAAGGCAAAGCAGAAGATTGTTCTGTTTGTTTGGAGACCCAGTTTACCTGGAAGACAGAAGGTCCGCATTATGAAAACTTTCCTGTGGTTCTCAGCATTTTTTAAGCAGGTGCAAGCAACACAAGAGTCCTATTGAAGAATAGCCTTCCCTAGTCCTCATAGTCCCACTGCTGTTTTTGCCTAGAGGTGTAAATAGACTCAAAGGTCATCTGCTTCTTATCATGCCATTTCTCTCCTCCTGGAGTGTTTTCAGTTTGAATTAGAAGCATTAGGGTGAGGCAGCTCCTCAGTTATTCTGAAAGAATCAAAAAAGCCCTTATACCCCCTGCTGTGCCCTTTGGAACCTTCTGGGTCTTAACACTCCAAATGATTTGATTACGTTTGGCTATAGTTGCCGTATTGATTTAAGTTAGAGGGGGCCAGGAAGGGTCGAACTGTGCTTTCTGTTTCCTCGTGGTTGTATAGATCAGGTCTATTACTTCCACATCTGCAGAAAGGAATTGCTATCATCTTTCAAAAAACAAAATGCCTTGCAAAACATTTCATAGATCTTCAGGGAGCTTTGTAAAAGAAAAAAGCTGGTTGGCACCGAATAATTTGGTTTTCCAGAAGCAGTTTTCTTTGGTGAATAAGCAGCACTATATTTACACAGAGAATAAAGCTCACGGAAATCCTTCTATTTGGTTTTGACAAGTTCACTGAAAAACTGACAAAGGGAGCATTTATTGTAGACAGTGCTAGCCGATCCAATAAAGATCTTGGTGAATAAAATTCTTAGTTTTTATTTTAAATACAACATAGTCCCTCAGAGAAGCGGTTTATTTTTGGTATTTGTCTATATTTATACATCAAACACCACAGATGAATTGCAATCTATAAAATATATAACCCTTGGATTAGAAAAGACTAACAGGAAAGCCAATTTGGCATTTCATACCTGGAGTTAGTGTGACTTCGTCAATACTGGGGGAAAATAAGCCCTTCTAAACAGCCCACCTCTGATCTGTTCCCACACTACAGACCGTGTAGTATTATCGAAGGAGTTTCAGTTAAAAGAAGCCATCCAATATTCCACGCACATGGGATGGTTAAGTTAACCATGGCTTTTCCATTCCTGGGGTCCTCACCATGTACATCCTGGGCTCTCCACTGTGTCTGCAGAGGAAGCAGAGGCCAGCATGACCTTGGACCACGAGGGCTCCCCAGAAATGTTCAACCTCAATTGCCTGGGACTCCAGCCAGGACATCAGTGGTGTGTACTTCCATATGTAGGGAGGGGAGAGATAGGCAACAGCCCCAAGAAAAACTGAATAGAAAAAAAAGAAATGTGAAGTTTTGCTGGAAGACCCATGCTTTCTTAGGAAAAGTGAAAAGATAAAATGAGAATGAGTTTTATGTCATTTGATTCTGAAGATGCACTTTATTTGTATTTACTAACTTCTACAGTAATACAATAACTTTGACATGACAGTTATAGCATATAAAAGCAAATGTAATTTAACTAAAATGACATTGCACTTGCTTTCAACACACTTGACAAAACATAGAGGAAGAAGAAAAGCTTGTTTTTCTCTTGCTGCACATAAATCATTGCACACTGGAAAAAGAAAGTGCATTTAGTGAGAGTAATGAAATAATAAATGAGAAAAGATCCTCACCGGACGGCAGGATCTTCTGGAAGAACAAACACTATAAGGAAAGGAAATGTGTCTGAGGGCCTCTCATTTTCCAGAGTGCCTACCGCGTGGTGAATATCCAAAAATATTTCTGATTGAATAAAATCCATCCCAGAAAGTTTTAATAATGGGCCACTGTCTAGGTGGACCTTTTCCAAACAGATTCCTTTCATGTACTGAAAAAGGGGTCAAGAATTAGATTACAGGGTGCGAAGAAACTGAAGTCAGGGAAAAGAGAGTTGGGGACAAGGTGAACACAGGAAGTTGCGTGTTCTGGGAGGTTTGTGTTTGGTAAAGTGACTTTAGTACAAGAGTCTCAAGACATGAAAACAAGTAAATTCTGGCTTCTGAGGCTTGGGCTCTAGCTTTGGGCCCACTGTGTCCCGGGGCCTAGCCCTTAATTCCTCAGGGGTCCTTCCTGACAGTAAAGTCTAGATGTGTGATCCTGCCTGAACTTTCACCTCCTGAAACAGCTAAACTCTGCTGCTGGTTTGGGGAACATCTCAGGGTTGGGGGAATTTTCTGACATTGCCATCATCCTTATGTAAAGCTTTAAAAACCTTTCTCTGTCATCTTATTTGGCCAGACTTCATTAAAGTTAAACGCCTGGCAAGGTAAACGTGCCTGGGTGGATGGAAGCCTGTGGTGTCTCATGTAGCTACATGCATAAATGATACTTTGAGATCATTTGTGGGGTGCCAAGAAACCCAGAGAACCCAAGTCTATTAGAGGAGCGGAAGAAAACATGACATCTTCAACGTTTTATCCAAATCTCACTGTAAGTATTAGGAGTGATTGTGAGACAAACCCTTAGGAGGCATTTATGCCTCATAGAGGTAGCTAAACAGAACTTCCTTTACACTAATGTGCTACAGATTTCCTAAAATCCCCACTGATCTAATCAAGGAGCAAAATTTGCTTTATTCTTAGGGAGGAATTTGTCAAAGGAACACAAACACTTTCCACGCTTGACTTCAATCTTCCCTTTCTTTTTCCTTCTCTCCTTCCCTGCTTTTCATTCATTCCTACCTATTTTCCAAAAACTGAATGTATAGGTTTTAGATAATTTGAGGTATACAGGATATGGTTTTTGCCTTCAGGAAAATAAATATGCAAGTATATGTTGAAAATATGCATAAATGGCTTACGGTTTCTATTCAGAGCAGGCTGCAGAGGGATAGTGGAGGCATAGGAGCCCTTGGAGAGGGGGCTCCACGGGCACATGGGCAGCGCTCGCAGGAGTGCGGCTGCACCTTTTGTTTGCACGATGTTGGGCATTTTTAACAAAGAAATGAAACAGAGCACTACATGGACAAGTGGCATCTCTAGGAGCTATAAAAGCTCATGTCAAAGGAGGCATGTTCTACAGACAGAGGAGAAACTACCATTATCCCGGGGGCTGTGCCAACTTCATCTTCATTATTTCCATTCTTCATTACTTCAGTTAGCCCTCGGGAGAACCCTAAAAGACACCCATTTCCTGTATTTCTTTTCCATTATGTAAACTAAGGGTCAGAGATAGACTCTCATTGTCGGAGTTAAACTGTGACTGTAAATACTCAAATCTGTTTCACTCATATTTCTGTAGGATTAGAAAAGGTAAAAACCTGATGGAGGTAAAATTAAAAGGAATTGGACAAGTATCTAGTTCGGCGTCTTCTCCAAGTAATGTGGGAATGATAGAATGACTTTCTTATTTTCAGTGACCTATTGCACACAACAGATTTCATTACAGTCAAAATTAGGGAGCTCTTTTAACATGTTTTAGAAAAGTCAAATAGTTATTTTCCATAGCAATCCTCAAACTTGTGCAAATTTCAACCATTCCAGAGCAGATTCAGGTCTAGCTAGATATCTCCCAACTGCAAAGAGAGAGTGATCAATCAAAGAAATGTAGTTATAACTCCAATTTCAATCAAATTTCCATCTATACCACTTACCAATAAATAGAATGAACTGTTCAGTACCTTCTTAAGTAGTTAACTGAATATTTTAGAAGAATTTCTAATTGCAGTGTGATTGTCTTGCTGTTCCTTAGTGCTTAGCCCTCCAATTTGAGATCTACTGGAGGGCAACATTTGCAAATTAGGAACATAATTGAAATCTGTTGCAGAATAAATTGATGTTTACCTCTACATAAAATTGGTGCAATCATTTAAAAAAGTGTGGCCTCTATTCTCTTTTCAGTTCACTGGGTGATTATTTTCTGGGAAGGAATTGTAGGTGGAGATGACCCTCAGAAAGAGTGAACTTTCTTTTTTCACATCCTGTCCAAAAAGCAGTGTGAGGAGAAGGGATGATGTCGTTTCCCACAGGAAGCTGTGATCTTCCTCCCTGGATCTCTGAATTTTGACCCAAACTGAGTTAAGGATATTATTGGACACTAACTTTATTTGACTACATGTTTTAGAATTGGATAGTTAAAAGATATGAACACAGTGTGAACTTATATTTAGACTAGTATGTAGAGATTTTTAGTGTTGAACTGTAAGTGAAAAGTTCTTAAAACAAATGAATTCCATGAGACTCACTAAGACAGTAAAATATAAGCCATAAAATGAGAGAAAATATTTTCAAGTCATATACCTGATAAATATCTATAATAGATTTTCTACCCAGAACAATGAAAAATGGTCAAAGATCTGAACAGGCACCTCAGCCAAGAAGATAGACAGGTATAAAATAAACACATGAGAAGATGAGCAACATAATTGGCCATTAAGAAATTTAAATTAAAAAAATCTGATGGAAGTACATTAAATGAATGCCAGCAGGAACCAACTAAAAGAGCTTCCAATGGTTAACATGGAACAATTCGGGCAGTAAAATAACACAGTATTGGATTATAATCTAAAGTAAAAAATAAACACCTAAGAGATTATACTTCTATGTAATTTAACAAATCAGAGGAAAGATACAAATGTAGAATTTCAAAGAATTCTTGCAGATGCTCTTAGGAAGGTAGATCTTCATTCCCTGACCTGTGAGTGTGGCTAACTGTACTGACTCCTTCCGAGAGGACAACGCAGAGTGGGGAAACTGTTTCCAGTGCACAGCTATCTCAGCCACGTGACCAGGCTGATGCTCAAGAACGATGTCACAGCAGGGGCAGCAGCTGGCGTGGAAGCGCAGGCCTGGCGCGTGAGGCCCTGGCTCAATCCGGCACTGATCGCAGTGGTCCTTGGGGATCAATTATGCATACTGGTATGATGCAGTGAAAATGGTACTTTGCCCCTGTGTCTCCCTCTTAATTCCACCATGGGGGGAATCTCAGATAAACCCTAAACCAGGGACACCCTCCAAAATACCTGGTCAGGACTCACGAAAGTCATAAAAAATAAGGAATGTTTGAGAAAATTAAATATAACATGGCATATTGAATAAGACCTTGAAACAAAAGCTATTAGCAGAGGAAACTGGGTGCTGTGGCATTGTCTTGCTTACTTTCCTATAAATGTGAAAACAAATGAACTCCATGAGACTCACTAAGACAATAAAAATATAAGCCATAAAAGGAGAGAAAATATTTTCAAGTCATATACCTAATAAATATCTATAATAATGAGATTTTCTACCCAGAACAATGAAAAATGGTCAAAGATCTGAACAGGCACCTCAGCCAAGAAGATAGACAGGTATAAAATAAACACATGAGAAGATGAGCAACATAATTGGCCATTAAGAAATTTAAATGAGGGCTGGAGGGTTAGCTCAGTGGTTCTGGCGCCTACCTCGCAAGCGCAAGGTCCTGAGTTCAATCCCCGGTAACCACATATAATGCTGGGCGTAGAGACACGTCCACCAACAATCAACACCGCATACCACAATGCCGGGCCTGGTGGCTCACGCCTGTCATCCCAGCACTCGGGAGGCAGAGACAGGAGGATTGCTGAGTTCGCGGAGGCTTGCCTGGGCACCATAGTGAGCTCAGGGCCAGCCTGAACTATAACGCGAGACCCTGTCGCAAAAAAAAAAAAAAAGAAAGAAAGAAATTTAAATGAAAAATCTGATGGAAGTACAAAGTCACTTATTTTTCATATCAACCTGAGGTTGCTTTTGATTTTGGTATTTTTTAATCTATAGCTTAACTATTGGCTAAGACATACTTTGAGAATGGGGCCTTATTTCTGCTTCTTTGCATTTCTGTTAGTTCCCTTTGTAGGCACTTAAAAAAGTTGATCAAATAAATGGTTAGAATGCTGTACCATTATTTTAAGGAAAAAAGTGATACCAATTGTCATTTGGACTCAATTAAAAATAAAAATTCCCTAATGATTCATCACAGAAGTCATTTGATGGAAATGGATGGCCATGTTCCCCCACATCTGTTATTATTGTTTTCTCTGAATTTGCAGTTGATAATACACTGAGTCAATGCAGTTCAGGTAATGCCTTTTGCATGTAAGCCATTATTACAATAATTAATAACAATGGCAGCTCAGCTGATAGGAACTTGGCATTGTATGTATCCTTATCTTCAGAGCTCCAAATGGGTTTGGAATTTGGCTCTTTGTGAAACCATTTAATAGGAAAGTCTGTGTTTAGAATCTGTACCCAGCTCAAAGACTGACTCTTATCTCTAAAGTCCTTAATGAGAAAGCACCTGACAAATTGACTGGCATACTCCACTCCTCCACACAATTTCCCTTCCTGCCAAATGAGTGTCTTGCAATCTCCACTTTGAACCTAGGAACTTTTGAATGATAAACAGTCTGTGGCCAGAGATCTGAAGCTTCAGAAAGCTCTCTTCCAAAGGTGATTTAACAAACTAAAAATTAATTTGTTGAAAAGGATGAAAATCAATGACTATTTTATTTGCTGAACCCAATAACTCTTTGATGGATTATACTTGACTGAACTGACTGATTTGTTGAATACTTCACAGCTACCCTAAAAGGCATGTTCAGAATGATCGCAAGTTCTTTTGTTTAATGACATTAGCCCACAAACAATAAAGCAAGTAAATAAAAGTCATATGTATTTTGGTATTCACAAATGTTTTTTAAGTCTATTTACAGAGCTCCTAGTTAAAGTTATTAAATTACTTCTGGACAACAAATATTTAATATATTCCTGAAAGTGGGTAGGATTATCTTGTGACTATAGTGTAAAAACTGCAAATGAAAATAAATAACTGGTTTCACTTAGGAAAAATTTGGTAGTTAACAAACAAACACAAAAAGGAAACAAAGCTTGTATGAAGGGGGTTGGGATTGTAGAGAGGATGGGGAAAGGGGAAAAATGAGAATCAAGATGTATTATGTACAGGTACAAATGCTCAGAGTTGGATGTGATCATAATGTATATGTAGAATGTACCAATAAGTCAGTTTAAAAAAATTGAAAGTGAAAGAAAAATGGGCTGAAACAAGACTACCCATGGCATGGCTTTTTTGGAGGTGAAAGCTGCTAAGCTATTTCCAGCAGTGGTGAGAAGAGCAGCACTGGGAAGCACAGTGGCGCTTCCATGGTGACTCAGGGCAGGAATCAGGATGGGCTCCACTTGGGTTGGGGCCAATGGGACTGGCTCATTGATCTGTTGCCCTTTGCTGCATGGGGGCTGTTCAGTTAGCTTTCTTTTCTCTGGGAGAGATAAGTGGAAAAGGAGGCCATTTTAGATTTGGCACAGTTTAGGGGCCATTTTGTAGGGTGGTGACTCTAACAGAAAGTAAAAGCACAAATTTTTAGAGAAAGCAGCTCATTAAAGTGGGGATAGAAAAATTATAAGCACTAACTCTACTGTCTTTATTAAGAAGAGTAATGGTTTACTGCTCCACAAAAATAATAATGTTGTGATAGATAATTTCAAAATTATATAGAAATTGGAATATTCTAACTTCCTGCCATGCATTTGACAATGTTATGCTGAGGAAATGTTCAAAGTATAAGTCTAAAGGGTTAAGAGTTTAATGAGAAATTGAGAATTGATAATGTAGAACAAGACTTCACTTTTAAGAAGGTCTGCTGAAAATAAATGATTGTGAGGACAGAAGCTAAGTGGGATCACCCCACAAAGGAACTTACAAAAAATAAATTAAAAAATCTATAGGCTGGGCTTGATTTTTCATAAGATGAGAAATAGCACCAGTGGCAAATAAAAGGCTAAGAACTAGAGAAAAGTAGTGTTTAGTGAGAATGAAAGGTATGAAGAGGAAAAATAGACAATTTTCCTTGAATAAAATGAAGATTTCCTCACTTCAGCTATTGAGGAAGAGGAGGAAGACAGGTAGAAACACAGATCCTCTTAGAGAATTTTGTGCTGGAAGCAATCTACATAATTTTCAGGAAAATCATTTCATAATTAAATTATTATTAGGCCTAGTTTACCTGCCTACAAGCTGGCTATGGCATGTCCAGACACAACTCTGTCTTTGTCTGTGGTCACAGTTAAGACCTCAATGGTCTCTGATGCTGTGATGCCCCAGGGCAGGATAGTACCTGCTAAAGACACCTTGGGACCTTCATCTTCAGAGTTTCTCATTGTTTAGAACTATTGCTGTCATCTGCCCTACCCCCTGACTCATGTGTTATGTTTTGTGGCTCATGATGTACTGAATGAGGGTGTGGCAAACTCGGGGCCTTTTGTCTTTGCTGCCCAGAGCAGCATGGGTCAGGCCCAAAGCTCAGCTTCTTCTCTAGGGCTCATTTCCACCTGTGTATTAATTGTCCTTGTGCTGTCTCCTCAGAGGAGACTAGGACTTAACTGCAGAGGTTCTAGTAACATCCCCTTTCCCTGCTCCCTCCAACTTAGCACTCTGAAGGGTTCTGGAGATTTGGAATATAAGATTAATAAATATATTGCCAAGCAGGGTTTGAAGTGACACTAACATGTATGGTCTTTCTAACATGTATAGCTTGCTTAGTCTTTAAAAGTAGCTCCGAAAGAAGAAAAGTTACCACCATCATGGACTATGGGCTTCTGATATTGAAGCTTTAAGAAATTTGCCCAAATGGACACAGCTGTAGAGGGCTCAGATCACTTGCTGAGCTGTCTTACTTTGGAGGTACTTTGTTTTCAATTAGGACTTGTATGGTTAAAGGCCCAAAACAAAAAGCACAAGCAAAGAATAAACAGAAGAATTATCAGAATATTCAGGAAGGCAATGGGATTATGCTGTTATGTGGGGCTGTAAAACTGTTCACTGTCTAGCAGTGTAGCCTGGATAAAGAAGGATGGCACAAAAATAGCCAGCTGGTGGCCCATGGAGAGTCAAGAAGATTATGGGGCCAGAGGGCCACAGGCTTGGCTTCCAAGGTAGTGCTGTTCTGAGCGGTGATGGCATTCACACAGTGGCTATTGACTTGAGTCAATGGATGCACCAAGAAAAGTGGGAGTGAAGGCACAGGAGGACTTGATGGGCTGATGGAATTATAATAGGTCTGATTTATGAAGAACTCTATGTTAAAAGGTATTTATTTCTGAAAGACAGTTTTCATACAGCAGGTGTTCATTCACCTGTCACAAGACAGACAGAGTTCCAGGCTGTTAGGTTAGAGAAGTGTACAAAAGAAGCCAGTCACTAACCTCAGGGCATTTACATTTTAGTGTCCATCTGTTAGCTTGTAATAAGCACCTAAGAAAAACATTAAGTAGAGAGAATGTGATGGTTCATTTTATGGGTCGTCTTGACTGGACCACAAACATCCGTATCTGGCTCAGGATTATTTCTGAATGTTTGTAGGTGAGATAAGTATTTGAATCAGTCAACTGAGTGAAGTCAATTGACCCTTCCAAAGTGGGCAGGAATTATACAGTTCACTGAGGGTTCTGATGGAATTTGGTCCTGATAGAATCAGAAAATGGAGGAAGGGAAGATTTTTCCTCTTTCCATGCATTGCGTGAGCAGGAATGTCAATCCTCTTCTACCTTGTCAGGTCCTGGTTTTCAGGTCTTTAGACTTGAACTCCACCCACTCTCTGACTCCCGAGCCTTTGAATTATATTGCTGGCTTTCCTGCATCTCCAGCATGCACACCAACTATCAGAAATGTCTTGTCCACCATAATCATCAGAGTCAATATTTTATATCAAATCTCTCTCTGTATGTATTCTATACCTATCTCTTTGCATTTATCTAAATATATGTGTCTTTCTGTTTCTCAGTCTGTTTACCTCCATTGGTTTTGATGCTCTAAAAACTGTGATTAATACAGAAGGGAAATAAGTATTGTCAGGGCCAAAGGTGTAACTGCTACAAAGGACTAGTGACCAGTGAGAAAGCTGTGTGGCTGAAATGATTGAACAGAGATTTGAGGAGATAGGGAAAGTACGGAAGAGATGGGGAATTTTGTGGAGACTTGAGAATATGGAATTAGATTTTGGTTCAGTAATTTTCAGATGCTTGTTAGACAAGAATATTGACTGTTAAGTAAAGGTTAGGTGTAAGACTGAATTTCATTTAGAAACTCAGAAATTTGAGCTAGAGATATCAATTTGGGTGTATAGAAAGACATAAAATGAGTAGGATCATAAAGGTAGAGACAGATACTGACATGAAATACTCAGATGATTACACACAGATAGATAATACTACAGGGTATGATGAATATTCAGAAAAAAGATTTTAAAAAGTAGTGACCTTGGAGACAAAGGAGAAAAGCTAAAGTTACTGTCATGGAGGCCATGGGGGAGGATGTTTTAAGATGGAGGAATGGGGCCGGAGATTTAGCTCAGCGGTTCCGGCCCCTGCCTCACAAGCACAAGGTCCTGAGTTCGATCCCTGGTGACCACATACAATGCTGGGTGTGGAGACTCATGCCCACCAGCCATCAATACCACATACCACTGTGCCGGGCATGGTGGCTCACGCCTGTAATCCCAGCACTCAGGAGGCAGAGACAGGAGGATTGCTGAATTCGAGGCTTGCCTGAACTACATAGTGAGCTCAGAGCCAGCCTGAACTACAAAGCGAGACCCTGTCTCAAAAAAAAAAAAAAAAAAAAAAAGATGGAAGAATGATCAACTAGGTTGGTTACTGCAGAGAAGTGAAAGGAAATGAACACTGAGAATCGACCATTGGATTCAACAGTGCAGAGGTCATTAGCAGCGCATCCTGCATGTGGATGGGTCAATAGAGAAGGGAGAAAAGGAAGTGGAGAAAGGATCATCCTCTCTTACTAGGAGCTTTTCTGTCAAGCACAGTAGAAAAATGTGAGAATTGGGAAAGGATATGGAGTCAAGGTTTTTTTTTTTTTTTTTTTTCTTGTTGACCAAAAATGTTGGAGCACTTTTGTGGGCGGACTGTAGCCAATCAGTAAAGAGGGAGAAACTGATAATACAAAAGAGGAAAATTTGTGGGAGCATTGTTGGCATACTCAGGAGACCTACACACAGGGGAGTGGTTACGTTTAAGGGCACAAAAAAATCTTCCGTGTTTTGCAGCACCAAAGGGTGAAGAGGCTAGAGAGAGTACAAGCTCCTAGGAGACAGGAAAGATTATCCTGGAGCGCTGTACACTGAGTACTGCTGAACACAGTAAGCGTAAATCCAAGCACATAACAATTAATGACATTGGACAGGGAAACGTTTCATAGCGGGCTTCTACCTCTGCTGTCTGTGAGGACGACTGCAGAGCTCAACGAACAGTGCTAACAAATGGTGACAGAAACCCACACGGGAATCTACAAAGTGAATAGTGCATGTGATTGTCCCCTTCAGAAGTGAGACTCCTTTAATGCAAACTGCAGTCTGTGAAATGGGAGTCATTGCCCTTCCCGCACCTTTTTAGAAGAAGGAAAATCTCTGCTGTGGTGAGCTCTTGGTTATTTTTGAAATTGTTTAAAATTCCTCCTTTATGTCTTACCTCTGTAAAAAGGACCTGCTTTTGCAAACAGAGGAAAAGTGTATTTTCTTTTACGTTTTGATTTTCAGAAAATAAAATGTGTGATAGTGGTGAGGTATCTGAAATGGGAATCAGCACGCTGTGTTTCTTGCCCTGTTCTGCCACTAAGTGACTGGGAATTGGTTTCTTCCTTGGAAAATGAAGCAATTGGTCCAGAGGATCCATAAAGTCTCTTCTGGACCCAAGAAATGAAATCATAATAACAATCTAAATAATTCAGAAATGCACAGCTGATGCCCTTTATCTTTATATACTCATAACATTCTGTGTCAAGATAAGTCACATCTATATTGTTGAGAGGTGACCAATCACCCATGCATTAATATCTTGCAGTGCTATTGTAAAGATTACAAGAGAAAATGTGAAAGAAATCCACAAAGTGTAAAGTGAAAAATTGTCAGTCATTAATAATACATAGGCACTGAAATATTACATCTACTACCATTACCCAGACCCTGCTTTTACTATATGGCTTTTGTGATCTCCAAGGAATGCAGATGCACAGTATAAGAGCTGTGTGTTAATGTAGCCTCAGACATTAAATGCCATCTGATTAGAAATGCTTGGCAATAAAATATTATCAGGCTTTAAAATATGCCCACTATTTGAAAAATAAAACTGAGTAAATAAAAGTATAATTAATAACTAATAATTTTATTATAAATATCAAAGAGTAGTCTTAACTCTTCCCTATTATCATAGCTATATTTTTACATTCTACCAGGGCTATTCCTTATTGCATATATCTCACAGTTTAACAAATTTGTACACTTTTTTCTGATTGTGTATGGGAAGAACATCATATCTGCCCACCTGTACTCTTTGGTAATAAGAATTGTACATTCCTGGAAAGTACATTGTTGGAATAGACATGTTGCAGTACAAGTGAGAATGATGATAATACATTTTAAATTTGTATAGCCCTTAATTTTTTCCAAGTGGCTTCATCATTATCTCACTTTCTTCCAACAAGGCCATTTATTAATCAAATGACCAAGTAAATCATTAAGTAACCCTTTTGTGCTGTTGTTTCCTTACTTGTACAATAGAGATCACATTAATGCCTATCTGGAAGAATTATTAATGAGCTGTTAGACAGTACCTAGCATATAGTGACCGCCCAGTGTTTATTTTGGTTACAAGTGCCATAACTGCTTGACAGTGGTGTCAGCATTATAACCATAGTATGTCCTAGTCTGCATGCAATAGTCTTGATAATTAATTCATCAACCATGTGTTATAAACTCATTATCTCAGGGTATCTAGAAATCACAAATGAGTAAAATGTGTTAAGCATGGTTGGGGCAAAGTAAATAATCCATAGCTCTAAAACCAGCCCCTCCTACCTACTGCAGGGTCAGTGGTGATGGTGCAGGCATTCAAACTTAGTACTGTAGTACCACACTGACCAGTGTCTCAAGGAGGTAGTCGTATGGAATTTTACTTCATCTAATTTGAAAGAAGATCGGCAGATTCTTTCGGTTTTTAGATAGAAAAGAGTGTGGATCAAAATAAAGCCTGTGAGAGGGCTTAGAGCCTTGGACAGCAGCTTCTTTCTGGGTTTTTCTCCCGACAGGTACACTTGTTACATTTGTTAGTGCCTTGTTTGATTAGAGAGATGGGCAGTCATGTATGATTAGAAGATTAAAGCAACATTAGAAGTTTGTATCAGATCTGGGTGTTCATGACGTCTCTGCAGTCCCAGTGCAATGCAGCATTATCCGTAGGAGTCAAGATAAGAGTCAGCCTAAGGGTAGGTCCATGGATGAATGCAAGGAGAATTGTAGTATACAAGCAGGGATCAAAAATATGTTGAACGCTTAAATTTTGAGAAAATGCTGAGCAAAAGACACATTGGCCTTAGTCTTCTCAGAATATCCCTTCTCACATTGAACACGTGTCCCCCATCATTCTGGCACTTTCTGAAGCAATGCCGGCACTTGTCTCTCACAAGTGTCTTCGCGAGCTGTGACTAGAAGCCCCCAGGTAGCCCTGTGGCTGAGGGGCATCGGAGGGAAGGGCAGGCTGTGAATGCGTCACGGTGTCTCCTCGTCCGTCGTCGTAGTCGCTGGATCTGGCACCAGAGTTGTGCCAGACTGGCTCGTCTGGATCTTGCCCAAAGTCAGATGTTTTTAGCCGTTTGAAGACACGGAGGCAGCCACAGCAGTGCAGCTAAAGACATTCCCTGGTTTTAGAACTGCTTCCAAAAGTGGCAGCAAATGTAAAGGGGCTGCGTTCAAATCGAGGAGAAGATTTTTTTTAGGGGAATTCATGGCAATGGGTCTTTTTCATTGATAATTTCAAAAAAAATTAAGCACACATTGTATTTTTCGATCACACCTCATATATTCATGAAAGGTTAGTATTTGGCCTTAAGAACGAATGAGAGGCATTCTGTCATTTACAGTAACATGGATAAATTTGGGGGGATATTACATTAAGTGAATTAAGCTAGCCACAGGGAGACAAATGCTACATAATCTTACTTATGTGTGGAGTCTGGAAAACCTGAATTATAAAAGTAGAAAGTAGCATAAGAACTACCAGAGGATGGGAATGAGGTGGGGGATGGGGAGGAAAGAAATGTGCCATTTAATTTTTGAGTATTCTAGAATTTTCCAGATTATCTGCTTGTTTTTGACCTCTGATTTCTTTTGTTGTGGTACAAAAAGACACTTTTATGTCACCTATATCCTTACAAATTTATGGAGATCTGTTTTATGACTCAGAATAGGATCAAAGTAGATAAATCAGGGCGCATGTGTACCTAGGAGGACTGTGTCTCTAGCCGCTCTCTGGTGTAATATCTTTTAAATATCAGCTACGTAAAACATTCTGTGAAGTCTCTAGTGGACGTTGAGAGTGAGTGGACTGGGAAATTTAAAGTCCAGTCGTAGCTAAAGCCTGAAGAGGCAGCATCGGGAGCCCGAAGGCAGTCCCCACGGGGTGCAGGGCAGTAGTGAGCTTCGTCTTTGGAGAGTTCTCCATCCTCCTTTGAGAGAAATAGTTATAGGCACTAAAATAGGAAGGTCAGAAGCACAGAGGGGCAAAAGCAAACCCCAAACAATAGAGAAGAACAGACAGACCCTCAAGCACACGCTTATTGTACCAGGCTATTTCTAACCCAAGTCAACAATCGTACAGTTCTTTACAATATGCTGAGCATTACCAAGCCTTGTTTGAGGGGTTCCAGGCGGACACTGTCAATACTCTCAAACCTGCCACTGATTTTTGATGTTCTGCTTGTACTCAGGAAGGTAAACGCTGAGGATGCTGTTTTACAGGCAGATAAATGTGGTTCTCTGACTCCACGGGCGGAAGAACGCTTGTCAGCAACGCAGAAGAGCCACTCACCTCCGTGTGCTCTGACTCTGTGAAACCTTCAATTCTTTATGACTTTAAAACAACATTCCCAGTCAGCTAAGTACCGGCTCTTTGATCACTCCTTTATCTCCGAGGGAGACTCTTCGATAATTGAAAAGGGATGAGTCCTAATGAGTTTTCGCGGATGCAGGTGGCCTCTCCTCACCGAGATTCTCCTACTACCCACGGGGAACATAAAGAGCCTCTCCCCTCACTACTGGATGGCACGAAAAGGCCTGCGCTGGGCACCGAGCGCTTCACTCTGCTCTTCCTGGGCTGCACGAGCTTGCTGAGAGACAGAAAGGCGGGGGCTTTGTTCCCTGACCTCTCCTAGCTGCAAGGGCTCTAAGCCAATCAGTGTTACCCCGAGGGGTCGGCGAACGCCCAGATGTCGTGCCCCTCCTCGGTCCTCCCGGACCTTTGTCCCACACCCACGCCTGCTCTCTGCTTCCCACTCCACTGGGGCCCTTAGAAGACTTGCATGAATCCGGCCCAATTCTACATCTGTCACCAAAGTCTCTTTGTTCTTGACACGTTCGCTATTCCACTGCGGGTTCAGCTGATATTTAATCGTAAGGCAGTTTTACATTTCAGTCTCATGGGTAACCGAGAGATGAATGTTTTAAAACATTTCAAAGAACATAGGGAGGATTTTTTTTTTTAATTTCTGCAACCTTAATCCTACAGTGCCCGATGATTATGAAGTGCTCCGTATATGTTTTTTTTGTTTGTTTGTTTGTTTTGAGACAGGGTCTCTCTTTGCAGTTCAGGCTGGCTCTGAGCTCACTATGTAGCCCAGGCAAGCCTCGAACTCAGCAATCCTCCTGCCTCTGCCTCCCGAGTGCTGGGATGACAGGCGTGAGCCACCACGTTCAGCATTGTGATATGTGGCATTGATTGCTGGTGGGCGTGAGTCTCCACGCCCAGCATTGTATGTGGTTTCCGGGGATCGAACTCAGGACCTTGCGCTTGCGAGGCAGGCGCCGGAACCACTGAGCTAACCCTCCGGCCCTCCAAATATGTTTATTAAACTGAATCAAACTTGTAAACAACTGGCACCCTAGACATCATACATGTATATAAGTTTTAGACTTATATCTAGATAACGTAATGCATTTAAGAGGCCTGAAGCCCACGCTGTTGCATGAGTGTAAGATCCCACTGATACAGGAGAGAAGATACTGGCTAGCTATGACCATCTTCCGGAAGAGAGCACAGGCCTCAACACCAAGGTGGAGGGAAAAAACTGGCATGAAGCTCGTGAATATTCAGGACAGATACAAGGTACGAGGGTCACTGGATGTAAGAGCTTGATATTTTAGTTTCTTTAGTAGTGTTTAATCTCCTGATGCAAGAAAAGGAGACATTTGTTCTCTCGGCGTGAATTCGGCCTGAAGCAAAACAAAAATCAGTAACACTGATCTTAACTTTATTTGATACTTAGTTCATCATGGATTTGTTTGCATTAATTTTTTAAAAATTCATTAAAATATAATTTATCTCAATTATTGATTTTTTTTTCCTCCAGGATGAGTGCTTCATTTGTCTTTCACAGTAGTTCCAGGATAGGAGGATAGAAATACCTTTTATCTGCCTGGTCTAATTTAAGAAAAAAAGTTAATTTTGCATCTTCATGTGATGTGGACTCATTAAGGAAAGAATATAAAAAATCCAGTCTACTATTTCTAATAATGGAGCAAAGAGGTAGTATTTTAGAGAGATTTCTGTTAGATATGAATGGAATTATAAAATGCTTTAGTTAAAAATGCTTTCAGCTGGGGCCGGAGGGTTAGCTCAGTGGTTCCAGCACCTGCCTTGCAAGCG
>PVIC010024718.1:0-25793 GCA_004025085.1 Thryonomys swinderianus
GGAAGGGGTTCAGGGTTCAGTGGTATCACCTGTCTTTCCAGCCCTTGGCGGAGAGACACACAGGGAGGCAAAGCCTAGAACTGCTCTCTATGGAGTGAATATTTCGAGGAGAATTCTGGGAAGTACCCCTGGATGTTGCCTGTGACCATTCTGAACATAATCAAATCTACTCATTTCTATTTTCTTCAAATGATTCTTCTTGTATAACTATGACTTTACCGAGGCTCAGTCTCACTGTTTGGGTATTTTCCTCACTGGCACCATTTTCTTGGTAGAACTTGAGCTTTAAAATGTATTTACCAAGCAGTATTAAATTAGCAGTAAATAAAAACAGAAAATTAGGGCAAGGTAGATACTATAACTAGTAATATCAAGGTGTTATTTCCTGTATTAGTCCTACACCTTTTATGAGCAAGTAAGTTTGCATATTTTGTTAATATAAAGGACATCAGTAGGAAGCAAAGAACCCACAGTAGGGTCCACCCTGCCCCAGTAAGACTTTTTCTCGTGCAATCACCAGACATGGTTCATGTTCCATTGTAATTTTCTTACTTTTGCATAGACTCCTTTACATGCTAGATTTTCATTAAGAGTGGAATGAAAGAAAGAGAAAGGAAAAAGGAAAGGAGGAAAGAAACTTTTCTTCAAACAAAAACTCTTTGATAACTCAAAATCTTGAAGAAGTTATTATTCTACTGAGGTTGACCCAAATCTGTAATCTTGACAGTTTGTATTTGAAAACAGGACAGATTTCTTGGCTGATGCAATCAAGGGGTGCAAGCCAGGCTCTCCTGTAGGATCCTGCAGGCCAGCAAGAGAACTTAGTGCTCACACTGGCCCATATTTTATTTCAAATTCTGTTCACAATGATGTGGAGAAGGAGGTTTTCATTCCTTCATTCATTCCCACCCTAACTTTTCCTTCTAGGGTGCTGGAAACAGGGCCAAACTTAGCAGTGGAAAACTGAGAGGAAGTCTTTCTTAAGACTCATTGTTTAAATCCATATTACTTTTGCTTTCTCAGTTCATTAATCCTAGGCAAGAGCAAATCAAGCCTTCTATTTTGATTAGGACTTCTCAGGGTGCCTGGCCTTGAGCAAAAGTGAAAAAAAGAATTTCTGGTGATCTGCAGAGAGCTTTTGTGATTGGTAGTTACAGTTTGCAAGAGTAAATGAGAAACTTCAGATTAGACTTGTGATATGGAACCAAAAGAACTGAAAAGAAAGCATAATATTTTTAATTAGAGGTAAAATAATGCCTGCTGTATATCTGTGAATAATAAATGGAAACATAAGAGGAAAAAAGTGATAGGATAATTCTTAACCAATTAAAAGATTTGAAAACAAATATTTTTGTGCCATTAGTTAAACCTAAAGTATATTTAAAAAAAAACTTTTAAGAATCTTAGTAAACAATGGAGAGCTTGCCAATAGATGATTGACTGGCCTTCTAAATGACTTTACTTATAATGGCAATTACAATTTCTTCACGACCAAGCTATGAATTATGAAAAGAATATTGATATTTTTCTACATTTTCCAATCAACTTTAAATCAGTCCCAGTGTGGGGATGATATTATACTAATGAAAGTTCTGTTGAGTCAATTTTCAACCTCAGCTAGGTTTCTAAATCAATGCTTATTTCAGTTAGGGGATAACTTCACATCTTTGTTTTTTTTTTAAATAGTTAACTTTGAAAACAATGTTCACATAACTTTTTATAGACAAAAGAATTCTTTTTATGGAATAATTACTGTATGAAATTTTCTAAACTCACAGAACCTTTTTGTAGATATGGTTTTTACTTGAACTATACATACAGGTACGTAGTTGTATCTACATACAGACAAAGTCACATTTAAAAAGATGGATTCATCCCAAGGACCTGTAGTAAAACATATCTCTAATATATGACATATATAAAACCACCATACCCCATGGGATGCCCAAGATCTATAGACTTGCTTCTTTTTCTAGGTAGGCCACAGTCCCAGATTTTGTACTTTTGTTTGACAGGACTCAATGGAAATGAAAATGTGTAGACCACACTCTTTCTGGATGAAGGAGAACATTGTAGCAGCCATGAGAAGATCAACCTCAGGCTTCTGCAAAAGTCTGCAGGGCTCTCAGTTCGCAGCAGTGGTCTCTGCACCGCATCCAGGCCCCTCAAAGTCGCTTACCTGTCTGGTAAGAGACCGTGACGCCATCACCAGGCCCACCAGTATAAACTCCTGGCTACCTAGTTTCGGTCAGCTGCCAAAGCGGGTGGCGGGGCTGACCTCCCAAGTTGCCTGCAGGGAAAGGCTGTGCAGTTCTGAAGATTCTACCAGTTCCTAGATTGGCTGTGCAGCAGGACACAGTGTCCCCTAAGTGTTGTAGAGGGCGCCGTCTGCATCCCAGCAAAGGCATTTCCCGGTGAGGAGCACGCTGTTCCACGGCACCAACGGGGTTTAGGAACCCAGAGAGGGACACTTTCTCCTGAGAACAGACGCCCCCTCCGGGCCTGCTTCCCCCTAAGCTCGGAAAGTGCTCACACGTTCGTGTCGGTGAGTTGGTGTGAGAAGAGACGACTTGGCCACTTCGAGCCTCTCTCCAAGGGCTGTTTGCCAAAGAAACTGCTGTCCACCCATGAGCGTGAAGGTGTTTGCAGTGATGATGTCTTTCCTCTTCATTCTTCAACACTCCACTCTTTCACAGAGAAAAGAAAGAGATAAAAGAGAAAAGTCAAATGATGAAAAGCCAGGGCCTGGGTCTAGAAGCCACAGTGCAATGGCAGGATCCTCCGGGTCCTTGAGACGCCAGCTCTGAACACAAGGTGACTGAGCAGCAGCAGCACCTTGGCTGCGGGTCACTGTGACGGCAGATGTGACTTCAAGACGGTGCTGAGGACCGGGCACCAGGCGGGAAGACCAAGAACAGAGCCTGGCTGGGCCCCGCTCCCCACTGAGGCAGACAGCTGGCCCTGGAGATGTGCACGAGAGGGAGTTAGGTGCGCGGTGTCTGCCTGCAGGGGCTAGAGCAAAGCCCTGACTTCGTGCCAGCTGCCAAGCAGAGCGTGAGGCAGAACAGTAGAGAGACAGTGGCAAGCGAGGCGGTACAGTGCCCGGTCAGCCTCCCGCCTGGAAGGAGGGTGCCCCGCCAGTCTCCCAGGGCCTCCTTCTACTTCTGTTTTCTTTTCTTTTGTCTCCCTTTCTTACCTTTTCTTTTGAATTGGGTCTCACTGTGTAGTTTAGGCTAGACTCGAACTCACTATATACCCCAAGCTGGCCTTGAATTTAGAAAGATCCTCCTGCTTCAGCCTCTGGAGTGCTGAAATTACAACTCTGTGCAATCTTAGGTGACTCATAGTCCAATCAACATGATCATCTTGTTTCCCATCACAAAGGTGAGGGAAAGAAGATAGATCCGTGCCCTCCACATAAGCATACAAACATATGAGCATACAAGCATAAACATATAAGTCCGGTATACACAGGACTATGTAGAACTAGTGCCGAACATGTTAAACAGCTTCACAAAAGTCATACAGCTGCAGAACCAATATTAATCTCTTATTGCTACTTTGGCAGATGACCACAGAGCCAGGGCATGATAACACAGCAGTGTCGCAGGACTGGAAGTTTGAGTCCATCCTGGGTAACTTAGAGGCCTAGAGAGACATTGGCTCAGAATGAAATAATTAAAGATATGTCTGGGCCTAAAGGTCAGTAAAAAGCCTGTGAGTTCAATTCCTATTATCATAATCCCACATACACTGTATTCCTTTTCATTTAAACAAACAAATAACTTTAATACCAATGCACAGCACAGCAACTATAGCTAATTACAGCATATTGCATCCTTAGGACTGGCTAAGAGTAGATGACAGACACCTCATCCTGAGGAAGCCCGGTGAGGTGACACATAAACTAGCGCTCTTTCATTACTGCAGTGTGTGCATATTTCAGGGCTCGGCACACACAGTGATATGTACACTTCTTTCTGGCCCATCTTAGAAACATTTACAATTTAAAAAATAATAAATGTTTAGCAAATAATCTCATAAAAAGAAATAGGGAAAACATCCAAAATACTTTGACAAGAAGAAAGTAACAGCTTTGAAAAGCCCCATGAACGTAGGCGGCCGTACTCATGGCCATTGATGAAAGTGGGAGTCACGGTAGAGTCCCTGGTTCTCCTGGCTCAGTTGTGTCTGCTGTTACCCAGGTAGACCAGGCAGTGGTCCTTTTGTTAATGTTCTATGTTCTCATTATCTGATTCTGCCTCTATCAAAAGTATTAAACTGGAGGCATAAGAAAGATAAATAAACCAGCAGTGGAAATGAGCACAGAGGGCCCAGCCGGGAGAAGATGGCTGTTCCCTTGGTTTCTTGAACGGACAGGAGGAACTGTGGTGTCCTGAGATCTCTTGGGCAAGCACAGTTAATTTACGTGAATAAGGGAAATGTTTGACACCAAATAGCTGACACCATAATCCAGTGAACTTCCACTTTGTGAGGAGAGTTCATCAGGAAGTTATTATCACAGGAAAGCCAGATACAATACAAAATAATTAGCAAACAAGTATATTGCTTTAGGCTAGACATGATGGTGAGGCCCTATGTTCTTCACAGAATAAATTAAAATTCTTGATATTATTAAGATGGTAACAGAGAATATTCCTGTGGATAAGTAACAAGGACTACATTCTTCTAACTGCTCATAAGTTCACTGTCTGGAGATGGAACTGTTTAGAAATATTGTACACATTATAAAGTATTAGATAGGCTTTTATTGAAAGCCAGGTGCTAATCACACTCTGTGGCAACTCAAAGCATTGCAAAGCCTATGAATTTTCACATAAATCAGAGGTAGCCACCACCCACCAGAGCAAAGGGTCTTACACATTAGTGGTCTATGCAGAAGTTTGCTGATACATTTTGCATAACAGTGTCTAGCGGTTGGCTGTGGAAAGTCTTATGCATAGTTTTGGTCTTCTCTAACAGGCACACAGTGAAGGATGACCTATTTATTCACCAGATGTCACTGAATTTTGGCTGTTGTGGCCTGGTGTGAGCTTGCTCTGGCACTTGCCTGGTCTAGTGGCCTAGTTCTGAAATTCAGTTTCTCAAGCAGCTGCTTTTAGGCCCGCAGTAGGAAAGTAGAGGGTGGGCGAGGACAAGTCTGAGTTTAGGCTCTGTAACTTTTTTTTTTTTTTGAGACAGGGTCTCGCTTTGTAGTTCAGGCTGGCCCTCAGCTCACTCTGTAGCCCAGGCAAGCCTCGAACTCAGCAATCCTCCTGTCTCTGCCTCTCGAGTGCTGGGATGACAGGCGTGAGCCACCATGCCTGGCACTGTGGTATGTGGTATTGATTGCTGGTGGGCGTGAGTCTCCACGCCCAGCATTGTATGTGGTTACTGGGGATTGAACTCAGGACCTTGCGCATGCGAGGCAGGTGCTGGAACCATTGAGCTAACCCTCCAGCTCTAGGCTTTGTAACTTTCTAAACATGAGTTTGTCTTCTAAGAGTGCAACTGGTCCACTGTTGCATAATACAGACTCTGGTGAGTGTTAGAAGAAATTGATTTCCTTTATCATGGAAAGGAAAGAATTGAAGGGTTATTTCATTTTCCTTGTGTTTATAGGGGATTTTCTTTTTCTTTTTTTTTTTTTTTTTGAGGAGGATTGTTTTTATCTTTTCTGCATCCTGAAGGATGACATCAAGAAATGCACCCCTAAATATTCTCCTTTCCTACCAAAAAGTTGTGCATTGCATCAAAATCATTTTGGAAAAATTACATTTTTAAAAAAAGAAATGTTTTCTAGATAGTCTGTTAGTTGATCTAGACTTTTTATTTTAAGAAGCAAAGTGAAAGGTCCACAGTGACACTTTGTAAATCTAAATAATCCGACAGAGGTTGGAAACAGAGAAAGGTGGGAGCCACAGTATTCTACGGAACCATGAGAGCGAGGGGTTTCTGTCACCACCACAGACTTGTGACCCTCGTGTGCAGTCCAACGTGCTATAGTGTAAGCTGGGATTCCTCAAGGTCTCATGAATTTTCCCTGTGCCTCTCCTTCAAGCCCATTGCCTACTTCAAGTTAATCAGCATAGTGTTATTTTCCAAATTCCAATTAAAATAAGCTCAGTGAAGAATTATTGACCAAATGAATAATAATTTGGCAATGGATCTGATAATTCCACCCAAAACTAACATTCTAACATAAAATATACTTTGGGGGGGGGTTTATATTTTAAATCAGTTCTCAATGTTATAAATGTGAGATTGAATATCTTCTGCACATGCTTTCATTGGCTCAATATGAAAGATTATATTATTTCCAAAAAGTTACCAAATGTAGTTGGCACTGAGATCCTTTTGTTGTGGTCTCCTTGGGTTTAATCGTCCTGAACCTACTTCCTAAAATATTTTTTTCTATGAAAAAGACATTATATTCTATACAAGAAGAAGTTGCAATTCTTTTTTAAAATTCTATTTGTCTGAAGTTGGGCATATATCAGAATCACTAAACAAGAAAATCCCTAGTGGGAAAAAATGAAAGTGATAATACATAGTCTAGATTAAATAGACAGCCATCTGTTCAATTTAAAAAGAATTGTTGCAAATGATACAATAATTCATAAACAATGGTAGATGAAGAAACTTCATTTGTTATTTATGAATTTATTTATTCAGTTCTTTTTCAAAGCCATTATTTGTGAACAGCATGTGTGTGTGAGACAAAAACAAACACTTAATGATCTCCTCCAATTTGCTATTTTTTTTTTTTTTTTTGCTTTTTTTTTGAGACAGGGTCTCGCTTTGTAGTTCAGGCTGGCCCTGAGCTCACTATGGTGCCCAGGCAAGCCGCCAAGAACTCAGCAATCCTCCTGTCTCTGCCTCCTGAGTGCTGGGATTACAGGTGTGAGCCACCACGTCCGGCATTGTGGTATGCGGTGTTGATTGTTGGTGGGCGTGTCTCCACACCCAGCATTATATGTGGTTACCGGGGATCAAACTCAGGACCTTGCGCTTGCGAGGCAGGCACCGGAACCACTGAGCTAAACCTCCGGCCCCCAAATTTGCTATATTTTTATATACTCCACTCAGACAAATATTTAGGCAGATACTCCATTGTCTTTTTTGGATGAGAAAATCGAGGCAGGAGTTAAATGACTGAGTTGATGTTAGAGAATTTCAGTCTAGAGTGACAGCTCAGGTCAAAGTCACACTGGCTCCAGAATCTTCCTCCTGAAGAGTCCAGGGGCTCTCACTGCGAAGCGCTCCATGGAAAGAGGGACTTGAAGTTGCTATTAAACATTTTTGCAGAAACAGAAAAAACCATATAGCCAATTACTAGTGTTCTTTAGAACAGTATCTTTTATTTTTGAAATGACAAATTTTGCCTATATCATAATAAAACTATTTCTAAAGTAGGAAAAAAGATATTCTTTGTAAATTGAGGAGGATTAGAGACTCATTTTTATTTATATTTTGAACTTAATCTCATAAGCTAATATATCCATCTATCGGTGTCTCATTTGATACCCCTCAAGTAACTACTTTTTAAATAAGGAGATGAATGTATTCAGTTTTCTATACATACAGGGACATTTGAGACAAAGATATTGAGAGTAAACGTTTTATTATTCCATTCATCTTTCCACACGTATCTAAGTCAGTTTTTGAGCACTTATAAAAACAGCATATGTGAAGAAAGACAAAGTGATGGATAGGACATGACACACATCCACGTAAAGCTTCCCAGACAGGGTCTAGGAGAAGAATGGAAGTCATGGGTATGATGGAAAATTTTTCTTTGTTTATTACATTAAGATGTGCATTTGTCAAGTCCACTGAATGTGTACTTGTAATGCACTGTATGCAATGTATTACACACACACACACACACACACACACACACACACACACACACCCTCCTACCAGCACCGCACTGGGCTGAGCCAGCAAAGTTGATGCTCAGGAAGCCTGAGAAGTAGCGTCACCCACGTGTCAGAGAAATAGAGGAAACCGGAAATGCAGGTGGGCATGAGAACCATCTACCATGTTAAACACGTGATATAATTGTTACTCTTTAGTGCCCCAAGAGATGTTTATACAGAAAATATTTAAAATAGATGGAATAAAATTTTAAAACACATGAATAATAAGAGGACAACATGAAAAACCTGTCTCTGCCTGTCCTGTCAGCAACACAGCGTGGGGGTCACAGTGAGATTTCAGTCCGTGCTTCTGGCAGCAGGAAGTCAGATCGAGGCCCGCGGCGCCAGCCTCAGTGAGGACCCTCTTCTGGGGGCAGACTGTCCACTGGTCATTGTTCCTGCATGCAGCAGACTGCAGCGGCCTCCCTGGGGTGAGAAGGGCACGATCCTGTCTCCAGGGCTCCGCCCTCACCACCAAGCTTCTGGAACTGCCATACACTGGGTTAGGAATTCAAACCATGACAGAGCTATTCAGCCTGCAACAAACCCGAGGGTACAGTTCTCAGGAACGTACCTTGTTCATCTCTTCTGAAGGCAACACTAGAAGAAAACATTGCTTCCGGTCAGTGCTCAGAGTCTGTCTTGGAGAACAGGAAAAGAAGTACCGTCTTATATACATACACATGCATGTGTGAATACACACATGTATATATTCCATGTAGCACACCCAGCATGGGTAGATACTTGCTATGCTAGAGCATGTTTATTATAATTTTCTTTCTAATTCAAGAGATTTTTAATCAGCCATTCATATTATATATTTTAATGGTACTGAATTCTGCTTTGTTTCTTCCAAATCAGAGCAGAAGAGAAAGGTTTTTACTGTTGACAATTGTGCCCTCAAGTGTTAACAATATTCACAAGTGTTTAAGAAAATAATTAGGTTCGTTTCATCTCTCATACTCGTGCTATAATTATAACGTGACCCTTGTTCTATTTATACACACAAGTAGTGTATTCTAATAGGATTTTTTTTGTGAAGAAGAAACACTTGATAATAGTCTAATTCCCCAAAAGAATTGTACAATGGTTTCAAAATGACCTTACCTTGGGAAAAAAAAAATTGAATGAAAGACGCCTGCTCTAGAGATCAATTTCCTGATGTGTAGTTTAAATTCACCATGCTGGGCTATGCAAGGACACTTTTCTTGTCCTATCATTTGATGGAAATGATTTCCATGTGTTTTATGATTCAAGTCCATTCTGCCCTAGACAACAGAGTGACTTCAAACATTTCAACTCTTCCTTTGGCTGGCCAACAGTCCCTACAAAAATCACTATATTTGTTCAGAGTGTTCTTCACTTTTAGAAGAGAAAAATAAATACTGGGCAAGGATGGTAGGTCCTCCTGCCTGGAGTGATTCTGATTTTAGTATTATTTACAAATATGATGCTGAACATTAGTGGTTTTTATTCCTCTTTTATATCAGAGGAATCCTAAACGCAACGTGACAACCTTAACTCTGAATTTCCTCGTCTGTGTCAGTTTAACCCAGATCTCTGCTCTGCAGCTCTGAAAACTGCTGTGCTTCTAAGTTTTAAATGAGAAACAGGTGGCTAAATACCTACATGCAACTCTGACAATTTGACTATGGCGTTTGTGTGATGCTTTGGTAGTGGTTAAATATCGTTTGTAATTGTCTGGAATCACCTCAGTTTGGCTCTACCGTCTCTGTTAACGAGTCAGAACATTGTAAGAATGTTGACCAAAACTGAATGCCAGTAAGACGCCTCCTCTCGAGGACAGCGTGGCCAGGTTTGCTGTTGACTGGGGTTCAGGGACATGGTGGTTCACCTGGCAGGTGTCTACCTGTTCTTTGGGGTTCACCATCCCTTGTCACACCGCAGTTTGTCCTGGCATCACGATGCTGGGCTGGGCACTGAGACCCTGGAAGTCTGTCTCAGTGATGGGATCCCCATGCCGCCCAGCTGCTCGGCATTAACCTCGGGGGCCCAGGGTCTCGAGTGACACTTCAGACAACACCTGAGTGTCCTGCAGCCTTCGAAGGTCAATTCTGGTCCTCTGGGGACGGACTGGTCATACAAAGACCATTTTACACTCTAAATCTCACCGTGTCAATCTCCCAGGCTTTCCAAGCCCTGTTTGGTCTCAGTTCCACCATGCACAAGTGGAAAGCAGGCCATCCCGGAGGAAAGCAGCCTTGCAAACCGGTGAGCGCCGCAGCACTGGAACAGACACCCGCTGGCCGCGTCCTGTCCCTGCTCCGCCCTCAGCGGCGCTGCCCGGGACTGACATAATTGCTCCACCTCCACTCTCCCCAAGGCTCATGGTTTGATGTTTGTTGCCGGCCTGGAGCTATTGAGGGAGCCAACAAAGCCCTCAGCGTCCCCTGAGGGTGAATTTCTATTTCCTTTCCAAGCTTCTGATTCTCCGGCGCACTTTGCGTCCTGGGTGACCTTTCCGTTTCGTTCGCGGCGCAGAGCAGCAAAGCTTTCCGAGCGCGCGTCCGGGACTGAGACAGGACAGCCCGGATCAGAGAAGGACGAAGAGGCTGCGGGTCGGAGCGGGGCTCCGCAGGGCCGCCCGTGCACGGCTCCTGGTCAGTACGTCTCGCTCGCTTAGAATTAGGAGCAAGCGGGCCAGAGATTTAGTTCAGTGGTTCCAGCACCTGCCTCACAAGCGCCAAGGTCCTGAATTTGATCCCAGTAACCACATACAATGCTGGGCATGGAGACAGCAATCAGCACTACATACCACAGTGCCGGGCGTGGTGGCTCACACCTGTCATCCCAGCACTCGGGAGGCAGAGGCAGGAGGATTGCTGAGTTCGAGGCTTGCCTGGGCTACATAATGAGCTATGAGATCAGGGCCAGTCTGAACTACAAAACGAGACCCTGTTTAAAAAACAAAACAACAACAACAACAACAACAACAAAAACAGAATTAGGAGCAAGCAGGCTGGCGGTGAGTGTACCCGGTGGGTTCCAGTCGTGAGAACGCGCCAGCTGTGCCCACGCCGCCACCCTCTCCATCTCCTCCCGCTGAGCAGACGCGTCGCTAAGGGGCAGGCGCTGCCTCCTGCTCACTGACACGCTGCCCTCAGGAGCTCACGGTCTGGAGCAGCGAAGGGCACGAAGGGCCAGTGGCGGGAGAGGCTCCAAAATACCACGAAAGCCGGGTGGAAGGCAGCCCAGCAGTCAGCGCACCGGACCTGGGACACGGCGTCGAAGACGAGGGCAGGACTGAGGCTCCCCAGAGAGAGGAGACACCCGAAGCTCACGCGAGGAGAACCCACGGAGCCTCCTCTGAGGGAGAGCAGCCCCGGGAAGCTCCACCGAGGAAGGTCCCGAAATCCTCCCCGCGCCCCACGCTCCTGTTGCCCGCCGGGACAGCGGTCCCCCTGAAACGGGGCTTCCAGCCCGGAGCCCCGCTGCTCGCTGCCCCTGCGCGTTCGGGCTCGAGCGCGCAGCCGTCCGCTGACCTGCGCCCTTCCTAAATGATGGCAGCTTTCCGGGCTCCCGGGAGACCCTGATTTCTAGGGTACCACTGCGCTCAATTCCTTCCTTTTGAACTGGTACACCTTGTTTTATAGTTAAGGCTGTAATTGCCTTCCAGGGGTGTTTTCTATCTGTAGAACAAGTAGTACATATTCCGCAGCTACTAGATGTGATGTTCTGTGTGTTAACAGATTCGCGCGGTGGATACGATCGGATTTTCTAGATCCTTCTTGTTCTTCTCACCCAGTCTTGGAACACCGAGGTGTTATTTTTAAAACTCCAAGGTCTTCAGCCTTTCTGAGACTTTTTCTTTTCTCCCAAGTGGGATTTTTCTGTTAGGTCTGAAAAAGTTTTCATAGTATTTGTTATGGTTCGGTTCTACTCTTGGTTTATTCTACTCTTGATACGTTGCCTGGCTCTGGAAATTTATTTCAGAAATATATTTGATATTCAATAGTTCCAAGTGTACTTCAATAAAAGACATGTGCTACTTAATAAAGGATGACTGATTAGTGATGTGCTATCTAAAGGGATCATTGTTCTAGATTTGGTGGAAATGCTGACTGTTCTGTTCTCTTAAGCCTTTGATTATTACTACTTTACTGTCATCAACATAGGAAAAAAGTAGTCAGTCCATTTCCTGGTCATAAATAGAAAGGCCAGGTAATAGGAAAATCATCAACATTCCCTTCTTGATACACCCCTGATATCATGCATTTTCTTTTTTTTGAGACAGGGTCTTTGTAGTTCAGGCTGGCTCTGAGCTCACTATGTAGCCCAGGCAAGCCTCGAACTCAGCAGTCCTCCTGTCTCTGCCTCCCGAGTGCTGGGATGACAGGCATGAACCACCACGTCTGGCATTATCATGCATTTTTTATCTGGAAATGAGAGTCATGTAGAGTTAGACACCCATGAAACTTGCAGCGAATACCAAAGCCAACCACATCACATCTAAAATGTAAGCACATTGCACATGTATGTGGATTTTTAAAAAATTCTGTTTTCTTTGGCTTTAGAAAAATTACCAAATAGCATATTGCACTAAGAAGAAAATGTTCTTTGATCACGATCAAATTACAACCTTATGATACCAACCCAAGGGATTGTATAGATAGAATATAAAACTTTCAAAGCATTTTTACACCAAATATCCAGATACCAATGTTTTCATTATTAGTAGGGGCTGTTATTCAGTTTATCAGATAAATGGAAGTATTAAGACTTTGATTGTATTAACCTTAAAGAATAAGTTTTTCATTTCTGAATGCAGAGTACACCCTGAAAAATCGTAGCTACATCTTGGTTTAATGGTTGGAAAGGTCTGGCATAATTTAAAAGCAACTTTCCAATTGGCTGGTACAGTCACCAAATGGAATCAAGAGTTGGTCTCTGTTTCTTGCTGTGAATGATTGTGATAAGGATAATGCCTTTGGTTCGATTTCATTACCGTTTCACCTCTTTTTTATATATCTCTGTAGACATATGTACAGATGACATTTCTATTACATAGGTTTAAACATAAAACAAAATTGCCTGTATTGTGAATGCCTCTGTATTTTGGACATATTACAATTTTGCTTGCCTATTCATTAGCTTGGTTTTCCTACCACGGACACCTCCTCAGTATAATCATGTATATATAAAGGATGATGCTTCTCATACTAAGGATGAATCCCAGTGGCACTGGCCAGTCACACTAGCCCCCCTGGATTAAAAAGGGAACAAAAATTAGTTCTCATGAGGACAGAGACAGGAGACTATGTGTGTATGTGTATGCACATGTGTACACACACATGTATTTTATTAAGTAATACCTGAAATAATTTTGATATAAGTGCTAAATGGTAATCTTACATCCTGACTAGATGATTAATGGTAATCTTATATCCTGACATTTTTAAGGATTTAATAACACAATAAATGTTTGTGTGATATATGTGCATACTTATACATGCATATGCTTATATACATGGACATATTGTTATTAGAGAAACACATTACTTCATCCATTACTTATCAATGCTAAAATATATTTTTATATTGCTATGGTATATAAACATTTCAAAGTTGTTGAATATTTTAGAAAATAATGTTATAAATAGCTCCTTCTAGAGTTTATAGATATTCTTAATTATTTGGTATTATCCTGTTTCATACTCCATAATTACCATTTGTTAGTAATTAGTTTTTAATAATAAAAACATTATATTTTTCTAGAGTTATATGTTGGTAAATAATCCAGCAAATGTAGAAGAAACATTGTCTCTCTTTTACATATTTCTAAAAATTTTCAGACACATCCAGCAAAAACACTTTTTTAAACTATTCATTTATATAAGTTTGCCTAATATACATGATTGAGAGAGCATTGACTTTAATGTAACTTTTTCATGTCTACTTTTGTGCATCTGAAATTAATAAAATTAGTGTAATTCATAGCATATGGTTAGTCCTAAACTAGAGTTATAGAAATATGAGAGCATGTGAAAATCATCTTCTGGTAGATCCAGCTGCACTTAAAAAGTCTTGTGTAACTTTTAGCAAACACAGAACCATGAGCATTAGCCTAGGCGCTCTAGGACTGGGAGCAGCTACTACAGTCCTCCTTGAAAGCTTGTGAAGAACTCACTGAGCTCCACCATTAAGGCCCTAAGGAGCGACCAAGGTAAGGTTGGGAGGGGGAGGAGGAATGAAACACAGATACTTCCCCTTCTGCATAGAGGTGACTCCTGCCCACCTTAGTAGAATAACTTGGAAAGGAACTGACGTCACTTTCTGGTTTCTTTCGGCCTTGGATTTGACATAGCCTTAGTGTCAGGAAATTCTTCCCTCAAAACCTCAATCGCTTGCACTCCAATTGAAACACACTTCCTTCTCTGTAATCAGCGAGAAGAGAGCAGCTGGTCACCATCTTCTACACACTAAATCTTCAAGCCTTTTCTTTAGAATAAATGATCCTATTTCATAGAATCGCAAAATTAGAAGGGACCTTGAAGTCATCCCCTGCTTCCTCTGCCTTTAGACAACACCACCCTTTATCCATCCCAAAAAGATGAGCAAATCCATCCTATTTTTAAAGAGATCAAGAGAAAACTAATCAAAAGCCTCCAGCATCACACATTCCTCTGATGAGAAACCCTTGCTTTCAGGAAATCATCATCATCATTATCATCAAATACCATTTTCTAAACACCCACATGTGCAAAACGTGTTTGTGTTTTCAGACCCTAAAGAGGCCCTGGAGGCTCAGAAGAAAAGATCGCCAAGAACAGACCCGCAAAGGTGCTTGAGCCCGCGGCTCTCTGCCCAGCGGGGAGGAGCCCAGCCCACAGCCCACAGCCCACGCCGCACTCAGACCTACAGCAAAGCAGGGGAAGCGAAGCTTTACAGAAAAGCCTTCCAGAAGCACCAGAAGCTTTCTAGTTCATTATTATTAGTTAGGGAATTATCCTTGCAATTCAAGATTGTATCCGTCGCATTTTCTTCTGTTTAAATATTAGGATTTACTAACTACTGTCAAACTCAAACATTATGCTCAAAGGGTCAGGTCCCCAAACACACTAAGACTAAGATAAATCTGTGTAAAAGTCTTCACATTTGTGCCACACACAACGCTGCATCCTTGATTCTATCATCAAGTGGAAAAAAGGAGTTATTTCTGGACGCTTTGGATCTTCTCTTCCCTCCCTCAGGGCTCCTCTTTCGGGGCCCTGGCACGGTGCCCTGGAGGCTGGATGCTCCCCTCAGGCTGGAGCAACTCCAAGGCCCACTCCCCCTCCGGTCCAGGCGCCCCAGGCGCTGAGTCCCGCTGCTCTGGGCGGTGTGGAAACTGAACCACAGCCCTGGAGTTGCAGGTAGGCCGTCCCTTCACTCAAAACTGTTCGACTGAGGGCAAAATCATTAGCTCTGATGTGCAGTGAAGGGGCAGGAGCAGAGGTGGGTGGCTGTCAGCAGGGTGGTCCCTAGGCTGCTGACCCCTCCTGAGGTGACTCTGCAAAGGAAGGGGGCTCCACGTCTCCCCAGCCATATTCCCCTTCTGCACCTTGGTGGGTTTCCCAGCAGTAACCATTGCTTTTGTTTGTTTTTTTGTTTTTTCGAGACAGGGTCTTGCTTTGTAGTTCAGGCTGGCCCTCAGATCACTATACAGCCCAGGCAAGCCTGGAACTCAGCAATCCTCCTGTCTCTGCCTCCCGAGTGCTGGGATGACAGGCGTGAGCCACCACGCCTGGCACTGTGGTGTGTGGTATTGATTGCTGGTGGGCGTGTGTCACCACACTCAGCATTGTATGTGGTTACGGGGATCAAACTCAGGACCTCGCACTTGCTAGGCAAGTGCCAGAATCACTGAGCTAAATTTCTGGCCCCATTGCTCATTTCTGTGAGTGGCTTCAGAAAGTGTCTACTGTCTGCTGTGTAGGCACCGGCCATGTGCCACTGGTCCCCCAAAGGACTCCATCAGGACTCATACCACCCCAACGGCCTATACTTCGCTGAGCAAGCTGGAGAGGGTGGTGTGATTACAGGGTTAACCTGAGCTCCTAAAGGGCAGTGGCCAGTGTGCTACCTACTGCAGTCCTCACAAGCTTAGCCACATGTGTAAACTATACAACAGGATTGGTACATGCTTCTCCTTATTTCTAGTAGATATATCCTTTCTTCTTTCTAAACATGCAGAAAGCTTAAATTTGTCTCTATAACAGGTGATATACTTAAATATTTTATGGAAGTGAAAAAATAGTTAACTGCTCTGTTAGGAGAAGCGGGCATCTCCCATATTTGAAAAGACAGAACATGGCACTTGAAGCTTTCACATACAATCATCATTAAGCAGCCCAGTTACTTCACTCTCAAGCAACCCAGTTACTTCACTCTCCCGCTGTACCTGACACCCCTTCCTTTGCTGCCATGGTCCAGGCTTTCAGTCTCCACTGTAATTTCCCAAGAGCCTCCAGACTTTGTGAACACTGCCTCTAGTTCTTTGTACACAGCTGGGAACTGTTGTCTCTACAGTCAGGCCAGGGCCTTGGGGGTAGCGCTGTTTGCCTTCTGTCACGGTGACAAGATACCTGAGGAAATAGACGCAGCAGGAGAGAATTTTGCTTTGGGTCCCATTTGCACAATGTTCAGTTAAAAATCACTTGACCATGTTTCCTCAGGTCAGGGGAGCACAGCAAATCACGGTGGGAGGGCAGTGAAGAATCTGTTCATCTCATGGCCAAGGGAGGCAAAGTGGAAGGCTAGAATGAAGGGGAAATTCAAGCCTTGCTGGGTCAAGGGCTCCGTGCCTGCTTCTGGTAGCATACTATGAGAGCCCCTAAGGAAGATGGAGATTGAGCACACTTTCCCATTAGTAGAGACTTACCTGTAGCTGGCCGCGTGACTCCTTCACTCCTCCAAGAGTTCATTGCAGTAGGTAAACTATACTATCCAACCAATCAGAGCTCACCATATTAGATCAGCCAGTCAGACATAACCACATAGTCTATGTACACTTGTAGCCACACCCTCTCTTTGTTCTTTATGTAAATGCATGTAACTCTCAATAGAAGAGGAAGTGTTCTCCCAAAGCTCCACAGAGTCTGTGTGGTGACTGTGCCTCACACACCTTCCACCCCCAACTTCTGAATCCTGCTCCGTGATGATCACAGTGAATGGCAACAGCAGAGGTCCCCCCACTTTCTTCTTCTGGGACACATTTCCAGGGGGCCCAACTTCTTTCCACCAGGCTCCACCACATGAAGACCCATTGGTTTCCCCTTAGAGACACAGGTTGAAGATCAAACCTTTGGAACACTGTGCTCTACAGAATCGACAAGAGAAAAGTCAAGGAGTCCCCCCCACCCTACTCCAATCAGGCCCATGGCCACCCAGGCAATAGGAGGACCTCTCACTTCCTCCTTTTCTCTAGTCTACAGGGAGAAACTGCAGACCTGTGAGAAGAAAACAAAATGTTAACTTTTTAGCTTATTGAAAAGCAATTAAAAGTGCATTTCTGAAGAAATAGACATTAAAATGGTGTACAAAGGGACAGTTAGAAACAAAATTCACTCTTCTTTGTACAGTCTATTTTTGTAACAATATACCATAATTTTTGTCTTCAGCATTAGCTGCACTCTTTGTAAGAAAGATTATAGCATTGCAGAAAAAAGGACTCAAGAACTATTGGAAAATGTTCCAAATTCAGACCTTTAAAGTAACACACTTCTGTAACATAGTACTTAAGCTTTATCTTGTACATTTTTATTAACACTTTTTACTTTTATCAATTATTATTTGGGTTAAATTTTGATTCCACAAGTTTGAAGTATATTAGGTAATTCACAGTCAAGAGATTTCAATCCAATCAGTTCAAGTTCTGTAACTTCATGATTAGGCAATTAGTAGTTTCTTCTTTCTTTCTAGAATGATTTTCTTTAGTACTTCTAGAAGTTTTTTGGTGTTCATGTAAAACTGTCTAATTGTTCAAGTGAATGCTGTAATGTATAGAAATAAATGTTTTTATCTTTGAAAATAAAAGATTTGAGGGAATTCTGTATTTTGAGTTCATTTTGTTATGTTCAAACAGAAGTAGTAGATGTGCTCCTTAAACACATTTCACAAAATTAAAACTTTAAGCAAAGTGTTACCTTCTTTTTAAAATAAAGTTGTCTGAATTGATGAGATAATTTTAGCCCATATTTTGTTACTAGGTACTTTGTCCTGTTCTGCTCATAAGTATCGTGACTCCCCAGGTATGAACAGTAGAAGGAAGACAGCTGGCCACTGTTGGTTCCGCTAGTCTCCTGGGCTGGGTGACAGGATGGTGCCGAGAACCTTCGTTTGCTAAACTTCAGGCGGATTCATCAGCATGGACCTGTTGCAGATCTGTGCAGCGGAAGGGATTAGTCATCTCTGTGTCACTGTTATGTAGACTTGATCCCTGACCCAGTCGAAAGCAGGGTCACTGGAAACATCCTTGAGACAGATTGGATCACTGGGCTCTTTGTTAAGTAATTCAGACACTGGAACTCTGTGATCCTCTTAGCCATTTGTTAAACATTTGTGGTCACCTAGTATAAGTAATGTAGTAAATCTGTGATCAACCAATAAGATCTTTGGCAAGCCGTGGATTCTACTCTTGTACTACCATCAGCGAAATTGTACCTGAAGGGCAAGAATCCCACCCTGGTGAGCCTCGGGTAAGTCATAGAACGCTGGAGGGTCTCGGTCCATTTATCTAGCAGTCCAGCCACGGCCTCAAGTGATGGCCCAATTTAGAAGGATCTACAACTCCCTCTCATAAGCACTGGACAACTTAAGTACTTTTCATTAATTGATTCCGGGGCACAGTCAGGACCTTGCTTCTGCTGGAACAAGAAAGGAAAAGAATGATTTCATAAACAGATGCAAATGACATACGTGGCTCTGTTTTTCTGATGAGGCTTCAGTACATGTTTAATGTTGAATTTTCCCATTGTGGGAAGCTTGCCAGGTCAGCGTTCAGATATCTCATGGAACACGTGGCTGTGAAGCTACATCAAACACCGTCCCGATTTTGACAGGACACTGTACACAACTGCACATAGCTGGCCTTCGAAATAGGATAAACTGAAACTCACTGCAGAAGAATAAAAAGACTGCTATTAAAATCCCTGAGGGTTTCAAAAATCAGTGATCCTCCAGAAGGGACTAGGCCATTTATCATTGTTGTCTCTTTGATGTCAAGGAAAGAGGGGAAAAGCCAGAAAAATGTTGCCTTTAACATCTCAACTGGTATCAGTTGCTTTAGAACTGACAAAGGACTTTATCCCTCCATTACTTCTGTAACTCCCATACTGTCATTACTGAGCTCATATTAATAATGTGCATTATAATCATTGTATGTGGAAGCTCACAACATACAGGCCAAGTCATTTAGGCCACTTTCCATGGATCAGTGGATACCTAAGCAGTGGCTCGAACAGTCCTATGTCCAAGGTTTCAGACCACAACCTACACTTTCTCCAACCTATGGCAATGTGTATTTTGCTGAGAGAAGCTCTAATTATGAATCGGAGAATGAACTTTTTTTAATTAGTGCAATCAGAATACATCCAAAGCATTTTAAAAAGCGATTCCTAAATGATTCATGGAATAAAATGAAAAATAAACATTATGTTTTTTGTCCTCACTTGAAATAAATATATATCCCCAGAGACAACATGTTTGCAATTATCATATAAATATGTTCCACTAGATTATTTGAGGTTGAGAAAGACTATTGAAATGAGGCATATATATTAAGATTTCTTAGTCTTGGCACCACTGGCTGTGGGAGTTTGTCTTTTTCCATTGTAGGATAGTGGGTTACTGGCCTTCGGTTTCCTAATTGCTGGTTGATCTATTGCTCTCAATAGGGACAAATGTCTTAAGATAGTGTCTGTTAAAGTCAGGGTTTGCAGAGGAACAGATTTAGTACAAGACACTTCACTTACAGGATTATTTTATAATATTCATCCAAAACAAATGTAGAGGAGTACAAGAGATTAGTTAATATGCTAGAGACCCAAAGAATCCAGCCGAGGGCCTGAATCCCCTGATAAGTCAAGCTGAAGGCCTAGAGCCAAAGACAAATGTCTCATGCAAGTCTGTGTTAAAGATCTACCCTGCAAAGGCCCAAAGGCCAACAGTAGGAGCTAAAAAGTGGAAGCTGATGGGTGAAGGATCTGGACCACCTGGCTAAAGGATCTGCATGGCGCCAGGAAGCCCCGTTCAAGGTGAAGATCAGAGCTCCCCTGATGAGGCCAGCAGCCGTTCCCAACAAGAGGGAGGACAGACTGGGCTCCCCCTCCAACAATAACAGCTAAATTCACATTAGAAAAATCAGCAGCGGTAAGCTTCTCCAGGAAGATCAACAGCCCGTGGTCTTCCCCACCAGTTGTCTTTCTAGTCATTGGCAACAGTCCTCAGGGGTCTTGCACACCCTGAGCTGTGCTGACTTGGTTCAGCTGGGCGTGCCAGACTGGCTGCTAGTGAAGGCACCACACCGGCCAGTCACGTTTAGGTGAGCATCACGAGCTCACCTCATCTTGATTGCTAGGACAGGTGCTATGCACTAATATTACATTATACCATCAAAACTCTTTACCAGAAATTAGCAGAGGCATTAATCTTTTAATAATGGTGTTGCAGAGGATATGCTGGCATCCTGTGCAATCTCCTAACCTGATTCCACATATGCAGTAGACTAAAACTAACACTGTTCCAGTCACTCCTTCTGTTCACTCCATCCAGAGTGGACATTTTCTATAGCTCATTTTGTTTCTATTAGTGATTCTGTACTGGGGCACAGTGAGACCTGGTCAGTTTTACACATATTCTAAGTCAGGGTCGCCCTGCTGTTTTCTGGACTGTCTTTCCAAGGGTGCTTGTAGTGTGTCCAGCATTCGAGGAGACAGTGCAAATCTCCGTGTGAAGAATGTGTGGACACATCTGCTTTGCATCATCCAACTCACAAGTTCCCTAAGCTCCTGCTAATGTCGCTTCATCTGATGCTCCCTGTGCTGCCCAGCAGGAACTAAGGTTGGAGAACCCCACAGAAAGAGCAATTGTCTGCCTGTCGCCAATACTGGGGGCAGTAAACCCTCCTGAGTTTATCACTCAGAAAGCCCATTGTCTCCTACGAGCACCTATATGTCAATATCAAGCCACATTTTTACTTTGCAAGTAATGTCAAAGGTCCAATCCTGTGCCTTTCTTGAAACATGTATCTGTTGATGTGAAGGGGAAATTAAAGACTTTTTATTCCTCCAAGTATTAACTTCTGCATGTATCAATTTTCTTTGCTCTTATAGATGACATCACTTGAAATTTCTTTCTGTACATATTGGCTGGATATTCTTACAAATGCCATCCACCATGTCATATAAATTTTCCTCTGTGTGTAAGTGTAGTATTGGCATTGTAGAAAAGCAGCTAGACTTCGCATAAGTAATACTTTCATTTCTTTGTATGGACAGCACAAAAGTTGTGAGTTACTGCGTCTACACCCTTGCCATGTCTTTAGGAAATGAAGGCTTTCTTTCTCAGCCAACTTCTAGCAGCTGGGCAGTATCATTTGGTAATAATGTGTGGTGTTAACCTTGCCACTGATTTATTATTTTTCTACTTTTAAATAATTGGACATCTGGGAAAATAGAATGTTAAAAATATGGCAAAATCCTAAGAGGTTCACCTAGCAATTCACCTTCGAACACACTTTTATTATTAATGGGAAAAATCACATGAGTAATCTCCCATAAGTGTCACTTTGGATCAAAAAGATCAAAAGACTCTGTGTGTGTGTGTGTTGGGAGAGGTGTTGAGTTAGATCCCAGAGATCCTCTTGAAAAAAATTCATTGAGATCTCCCAAAAAGTGTTCAAGAAACTGATGTAAAGTGTTGCACAAGAAAGGCTTTGGCGAAGTGTACTGAGAGGGTAGTTGGGCCCAAGAGTCAGAAGAGCTGTGCAGACCACAGCAAAGGTCTAGCTTGATGCTAGCTTTTGCATAAGGTCCGAGTCTCTGTTACAGCTTAGATTTAAAACATCCTCTAAAGTATCATGTATTTGGAAGGTGGGTGGGTTGGGAGGACTCTGTACCCTTCAGTAGATCCACCCAGTGATAATTCACTGACTGACTAGGCAGTTAAAAAGTGGGGTCTGCTCCCAAGTCTCAATGGCTTCCATTTGGTAGGATGTCTTTCTTTGCCGGGGACAAATGCACCAGTATTTGAGCGTAACTTTAAAGTACTTAACTGTCGAGCCAATCTGGGGCAACTTCTCCCTTCTGGGTTGAAACTGAAGGGCTGAGTCTCCTTCTCCTCTGTGGACTCTGTGCTCAGTAGACATCTGTCCTGTTACCAGCATCACCAACCATGGCTGCAGCACCAGAAACCATGTTCTCCTGCGCTGTCTCCGGGGGAACCGACCCTCATGAACCAAATCAACCCTGCAGTCCTTGGACAACATGGGGTTTGTTTGTTGCCCAAACTGATGGAGCTCATTCTTTTGTGTCCATTAAAAGCCACTTATGAATTTAATTCATGTACTAATTTATTCATTGTATACATACTTATGAACTTATTTTTACATATTTGGAATGACTTGAAAGATTCTAGTAGGTTAAATTTGGCCACTACAGAAATATATATCATTTGAGGCATATTCCTAAAGGGACGAATTCTATCATTCATGACTTTGCTGTCCTTTCTCATTTGATCTTAACTAAATGTGTATATCACATATCTGTTATAAGTTATAAGACTTATATTTGTCATGAATTTTCCATAACAGTGAACAACTTATGCCAGTGTTAAATGACCTTTGTTAATCAACTTGTATAATCACAACAGAAATGAGAAAAAAAAAATCTAAACTGAAAAGAGATCTGAGTGTCTGGATCTGGCCCAAAATGACCATTAAAGTTGTAAGTTTTCCCATTACATTGATAACAATGTAAGTCATTTTCTATATCATTGGAAATGTCTACGCCATTCTGAGTAATAACATCCCTTTCAAGTGGTCTTTGCCATTTTGATTTTAGCTGTTGTGAGCACGAGTATACGCTTGATTGTGAGCAGCGTGTCAAAGCCAGGGTTGGCGTGGAGGCTCACCCGGAGCCCTGCTGATGGTAGCTGCCACCGATGCCTTCTTTTTCCAGCAGGTCCCTCTAGTGTGGAATGACAAGCTTTCACCGTCGATGTCCAGCCTGGCTGACTTCCTTGTTTTAGTCCCAATAACGATTACAACGTGCTGCCTCCCCCACTTTTAGGAGAATTCACAGCAGGTGTACAGTGCAGCTTTGAGGACATTGGCCTCACACTCTAGCGGGGTCAAGGGTTTATCCTTCCTCCCTGGAGAGCTGATCCCGAGGGCTCAGGCCACCGCTCACTCGCTGCTGTCCCCTGAGGTCACAGGCGCGGTCTGTGCTCACAGAGGGCTTTCCTGTGATGTCTGGCCAGGCGGACTCCACGGGGGCCGATCACGCCCTGGCTTCAGCCTCCGCCAGTGCGGGCCCTTCTGGAGAATTGCCTCACCCTCTCCACAGCTCCTGCCTGCGCGCGTGCGCTCCTGGCACGCACTGAGGTTCTTGGTAAAATGAAGTATCTTCCCTTTGGACATGTTACCTCTTGGGGTTTTTTTGCTTGTTTGCTTATTTGTTTTGTTTCTCTCAGATTCTTTGCTATGTGCCATGACGAGCATTTCTATTTTTTTAAATGTTACTTTGAAAAATTTCCAATCTAGAGAAAACTAAAACACGAACTGAATACAGGTGAACACCTTCATGTCTGTTTCCTAGGTATGATTATACCACATTTACTTTTGGTCCCTTTTCAAAATTTTTGTACCTCTACATCCCTACTATCTACCCTACCTACCTATCTATCTATCTATCTATTTATCTGTCTATCTATCTATGTATCTATCTATCTATGTATCTATCTATCTATCATCTATCTATCTATCTATCTATCTATCTATCTATGTATCTATCTATGTATCTATGTATCTATCTATCATCTATCATCTATCTATCTATCTATCTATCTATCTATCTATCTATCTATCATCTATCTTTCTCTATATCTATCTCTCTCTACCTATCTACCTATGTACCTATATCTCTATCTCTCTAAATATCTACCCATATTACGGGAACTAATATACATATACACATAGAGCTGTATCATTTTCCTAAGTCGCTTAAATATTTATCACGTGAATTTCAGTGTTTTATCACATATAAAAGTTATATAAAAATGATAACATTAAATGGACATGGTGGTACATGTCTGAAATACCAGCGCTCAAGTGGGTGAGGCAGGATGATCATTTTAAATTTAGGGGAGCCTAGGATACACAGTGAGTTCAAGGCCATCTTGCACTACCTACTATGACCCTGTCTCAAAAAACAAGAAGAAAAATAGTAATGTTGTCTAACATACACAATCACTTACATGTAATTTTGTCATAGATATTTTTCCCTGATTTAAGATGAAATCAGACTCTACCAGGTGCATTTGTATTTTTCTTTTTTGTTTTGTCTCTCCAGTCTCTTTTTTTTAATTGAATTCTTTATTGATACATTTTACATATAGCTCACAATCACACTCAACTTTGGGGAATTTGTACCAGTATACAACATGAGTTAATTCTCATTTTTACCCATATCCTAACCCACCCCACATCCCCCCACCCACTATATACCTGTACTTTCTTTTTCTTTTCAAATCATATTTATTTTTTTCTCTCATTACTTTCCCCTACCACATTCCCTTTGAGGAATAGAGAAAGGTTTGTATTTGTGTGCTGGCTTGGGATTGATCTAGTTTCCCTTGCACAGAACTTTTGAAAAATCCAGAATAGTAGTCTTGAGGATATCTCGCCTTCTAGATCTGTCTCACTGTGCCTGGCACCTAGAACACGGTGGAATATTCGGGGTGAGAATGCTGATGTGACACTAGGTATGGGGGGTGCTGCGTCATAGGAGACACTGGAGGTGATGATGTTTGCTGAAGCTGATTTTGATTCAGAGCGTTTGTTGAAGTCTCCACAATAGTAAACACCACAAATGAAAAGGTATTTATCATGCCTTTGGGGGATGAGAAGAGAATGATAGTTGCCTTCTGGCAGTGTAAAGGTCCTTTCTGATGAAAACATTTACTCTGTTCTTTTATTATCAGCTGACATTTTATTAACTGACATTTTTGAACCTTATCAAAATCAGTTATTATTATGGGTTCCAAAATGATGACACTTCTAATTCTGTTGTACTTTTTATATTTTAATTAACCTTTTATGTATAATGTTCCTTTCATTTTAAAACATTTTTATATAAGATATATATATATATATGGTATTCTAAATATTTTATACATTCAAAAAATGTTTACAGACGTATTGAGATAGATTATAATCTACAATTTCTATTACTTTACATGCAAAATCGTGCTTTGGTAATAACAATGCATTACACAAAATTATAAAGGTTTTAAAAATTTCTACAATATACATTCTTTGTTTGCTTTTAAAGCAAATATGTTAAAAGAAGAATAGTATAAAATCCACGTAATTTGAGTTTCAATTTTCTTCTCAAATAAATCTCTTTCTGCAGAAGGGGGTCATTCATTCACCTGACCTACCTGTCCTAAGGAATTGCTTCCACCAATACCTTGTGTTAGTTGTGAAATGCTAAGTATGCACTGTTATAGCCACTCATGAAATATATGACATAAATGCATCTGTGTGTAAATGTATACATACATGAGCATATGTACTAGTGTGTGTATATATATACACACACTCTTACCTATACTCTTATAAAACCATATATATATATATATATATATATATAT
>PVIC010024719.1:0-25809 GCA_004025085.1 Thryonomys swinderianus
CGTGAGCCACCACGTCCGGCATTGTGGTATGCGGCGTTGATTGTTGGTGGGCGTGTCTCCATGCCCAGCATTATATGTGGTTTCCGGGGATCGAACTCAGGACCTTGCGCTTGTGAGGCAGGCGCCGGAACCACTGAGCTAACCCTCCGGCCCCAGTTCCAGTTCTTTTCAAGAGAACGGCAGATGGCAGTTGAGGCTGAGGCCGGAAGTCCTTGTGATTGGAGCGCGGGGAGGAAGGACCCGCCCCAGGGCCGCTGCAGGAGGAGGGCGGCTTCTCTGCACCCTAGCAGAGACCTCTGACCTCTGACCCTGGAGCCGGAGATGGCAAGCTCCCTTGCGCTCCGTTCTGGAGCCCGAGACCAGGAGGAGGCGGCGGCGGCGAGTGCAGCGCCCGTGGCGCAGGAGATGGAGCGCCGGTGTGAGCTCACAGGTCAGTGACTCAGGGACGCCGTGCGAGCGGCTGGCACGCGTGTGGCTCTGTCCCTGTTGGACCCTGGGAAGGTTCTCCTCGGGGTGTGCAGGCCGCTGCAGGGTGACTCTTCCTGGGCAGTGGACTCGTCCCGGGGCAGTGGCTGCCCACCGGAGGCGGGGTCCTGCCTCCCTTCAGGCTGTGGGTTCCCCTGTCCACCCAGCTGGCGGGTCTGGGCCCCGCCCAGGGACATGAAGTGTCAGATGCTCGGGGCCTAGGGCAGGAGGAAAAGGCCGAGGCCCAGGTGCTCTGCGTGGGCTGCTCGCGTGCAGGGCTGTGCGAAAGGTCCAGGGCCACGTTCTCCCCTTTAGATATTGGCCCTTGGGACTGTCGGGCACCTAAGGGGTCCCGGGGGCTGCCAAGGACTCAAATTTCTAATTTTGAGTCAATTTAAAATGAAAAATTAATTCAGTTACTGGAAAATATTCGGGACATTGAGTGTGTGTGAATCTTGGACTACAAATGTGACGTGTAAGTAGCGGCCGAGTGTTGGGGGGCTCGGTGCTGCACCCGACAGGCCCGTGAGGCTTCGAGGACTCACCCCAGTGGAGGAATGTAAGCCGTCTCTAGCATTTTAGTACTCATTATGTGTTGAAATGATCATGTTTCGGACTCGGTGGATTAAATAAAATCACGTTAGACTTGGTTTCTCTGTCTCCCGCCTCCCTCGCTCTGTGGCTTGGAGCAGCCCTGCCCGCTCGGGCCCGCATCTCCCTTTGTCCAGTGTCACGGAGCAGAAAGGCCCTGCACTGGCCGCAGTGCTGTGGCGGTGGGAGAAGGCTTCCAGCCCTCCGGCGGCCCTGCGGCAGGCGAGGCCGCGGAGGCTTCTTAGCGCGCGAGACAGGCTGGCCCTGCTGCCTGAGAAGCAGCGCCGCCCTGTCTGCGGTTTTAGCATCTCTTCACCTTTTGGAAGCTTTCACCCTTGCAGAACGCTTGCTAGCTGGGCCGGGGTGGGGCCGGGGGCGGGGCCGGGGGCGGGGCCGGGGGCGGGGCCGGGGGCGGGGCGGGGCCCACCCTTTGCTGTTGCCCCCCAGCTCCAGCCTCCGGGACCAGCCTGGGGTCTAGTGTTTGGGGGAGCTCAGCGTTCCAGCTGACAGGCGCTGTGAGTGTTACACAGACCCCAGACTCTGAAGACTCACCCCAGTGGAGGACTGTGTGGCTGGCACCAGCCTGGGCTGGAGTCCAGAGCTCCTGCCCTCGGGCCTTCCTGGTCCGCTGCCCGCAGCTCTGGGGTCTGCTCAGGGCTGTGAGACCCACAGCCGGGACCTGGGGGAGGCAGGTCTGGGCAAAGGCACTGGGGGTCTTTCTGTTCTTTAGTTCCACATGGCAGCTGCCTCAGGGCCTCGCAGGTTGTCCCTGTGAGAAGGCCCTGGTTGTCACCAGGCGTCCAGGAAAGGGGAGATGGGAAGGGACGGTCCACAGCTGCAGCAGGACAGGCAGGATCGGAGCCTGACCCTAACTGGCATCCGTAGCTGGGCTCTTGAGAGTGGGCTCCTCACAGGGACCCGACGGCAGCCTCCTCTGAGGTGTGTGCGGCTGGGTCTGGGAGGGCGCTGGTGCTCTGAGGAGGAAGCCTGTTGCAGGGTCAGCCCGATGGGGGCGCAGAAGGCACCCCCCTCGCCAGCCTTGCTTTTTTTATTTTTTTTTTGAGACAGGGTCTCGCTCTGTAGTTCAGGCTGGCCCTGAGCTCACCATGTAGCCCAGGCAAACCTGGAACTCAGCAATCCTCCTGCCTCTGCCTCCCGCGTGCTGGGATGACAGGCGTGAGCCACCACGCCCGGCACTGTGGTATGTGGTATTGATGGCTGGTGGGAGTGACTCACCATGCCCAGCATTGTATGTGGTCACTGGGATCGAACTCAGGACCTTGCGCTTGTGAGGCAGGTGCCGGAGCCACTGAGCTAAATCTCCAGCCCCTTAGCGTAGTTTTTTAAGAGCCATGCAGGCGGCAGGTGTCCTGCTAACCCATGAGGAGGACTCCAACGTGACCCCTGCCCTGTGCAGCGGCGGCAGATGACTAGGGGCCGGAGCACCGTTTCCAAGTGGCCACTGGGTGTCGCCCTCGCTCCACGAGAGCTCCTGTTGCCAGGGCCTTGGGCCCTGGGGCTAGAGCCTGGCTGGCTGGTGACAGGTGTCCCCTGGTTGGGGCTTTGCACAGAGGACGTGGGTCTCTCAGTCCACAAAGGTGCTGTGTCAGCAAAGGGTCTGTTTACCCGCAGCGTCAGAAGCAGCTGTGCCGTGGGGGTGTGGGTGCCGGCTGTGTCGGGTGGGCATGTCGGGTCCCCTGGCTCCTGCCGCTGCCCGCAGCTCCCCACGAGCGCCCGGCTGGGTTCTGCCCTCAGCCAGCCCGAGCTCAGGAGCGTGGCCTGTGGGGAAGAAAGGCCCCGGATGAGGATGAGGCCGCACCGAGGCAGGGACACCGGACACAGGTGCAGCCCTGCACACCGGGCCGGCGGGCTCTCCCGGGATGCGGGCCGGGTGAGCACAGCGCCCTCATGGCGCAGAGGACAGTGTAGCGGGCCCTGGGCCGGTCCTGGAGAGTGCAGAGGCTGGAGCAGGCGGCAGCCCGCTGCTCTCCACGCAGGGCCTCCTCCCTCTCTCACCCTGCTCAGCCTCGTCCTGGGCTCCTGAAGTGGCGGGTAGGTCTCTCCACGGCCCTCCTGGCTGCCAGCAGGCGGCCACAGTGACCCCTGAAGCGGCTTCACACCAGCTCTGGAGGAGCCACCCCAGGCCAGGCTGGGCCCCCGAGGCCGGCCCTTTCCCAGTGTGGGGTGGCCCCGGTCGGCAGTGCCCTGCCGCCCGCCTCCATCATGTGGCTTCCTGAGTGGCACCAGCTGAGGTGTGCCTGTGCCTGTGGTGGCCGTGGAGCTGTGGGCAGTGGAGGAGGGTGCTGGAGGGATCGCCCAGGGCCTCTGGGGGAGAACAGCAGCGGGCTGGAGGGGTGGCCCTGGACCGGAGAACAGGAAGCAGCTCACGGGGCTCCGGGGGAGGGCGTGGAGTAGCGCGGCGGGCAGTTCACTCTGGTCCGGGCAGCACCCCCACGCCGCGCGCCCGGTCTGCACGTCTTCTCTCACAGCCCTCTGGCTCTGCCAGTGTGCTCTCTGCCTGGCTGCTGCACTTGTGTCCTGGCCCAGGGACCGTGTCGCCCGCACTTCCGGTCCTCCCACCTTCCCTGGACCCCGGGAGCTTCCTCGATGGGCTCCCTGGCGAGCGGGATCACTGAGAACCTGGCCACGTCCACGCTCAGCAGGACGCCTGGGCCTGGGCGTTCTCGGTGCCGGGGCTCTGCATGCCCAGCCCGGGCTTCGCGCCGGCCCCGTGGGCTGCGTAGAGTCTGCCGTGGCCACCTGGAAGCATGTTGGCCTCTGCGGAGCCCTGGTGGCCTGTCCAGTGTCTCCAGGTCCTTTCCTTCCTTACAGGGCCTGGGCAGGGGCGGGGAGCAGGGTGTGGACTGGCCCGCTCCGGTCAGAAGCACAGGGTCACCGAGGCTGCTGCCCGGTTCTGATTCCAGAACCCAGCCTCCTGGTCCAGGCACAGAGCTGGCAGAAGCCAAATCCTACTTCCCACAAGCACTGGGGATTGAGGTATGCACAGAAATACAGCTCACAAATGGATGGACTTGATTTTTGCTGTTCCCAGGCTTTAACTTCCAGAAACAAATGTCAGTGTTATGGCTGAAGTTCACTTAGTTTTAGGAAACACGTCATAACCGGGAGTTGTTTATGCAGAGTTCGTATATGATATGACAAGAGTGTGTTCCAGAGTAACGCGGGGTCATGGCGCTGTGGTTACGCGAGACAGGAGGGTCTGCGTCGGACCCATTAGTTCTAGTATTTATACTCCAGATCCTGCCCTTGCACTTCTCAACACACACACACACACACACACACACACACACACACACACACACACACACACGGATATTTCTTCTGGAAGCTGAGGGTTCAGGGAGCCTGCTGCCTGGTATGCCAGGCCTGCCACTCAAGACAGCCTGAGAGTGTGCGTGCACGCATGCGTGTGCCCTTGCACGTGTGTGTACTCACATGTGAAGGCAGTGTGAGACAACGGGGGCTGAGGAGGGAGGAGTGGACACCAGTTCTGTCCTCTTCTGGCCAGCGAGACCTCCACCTTCTCTGTGGCACCAGCACCCTGCCCGTCGGGGCTCCTGGCACATCGAGGCAGTGTGCCTAAGGCGGAGGGAGGTGGAGCCTGGAGAGCGGGTGTGCAGGCCCGGAACGCACCCGGGGCCGAGGGTCCTGGCTCTGTCACCTGGACTCAGGCCGCGGAGACGCTGCTGGCATCTGGCTCCGTCTTTCCTGCCCTGTGCTGGGTGTGCAGAGCGGCAGGCAGGGAAGGCGGGCGCACGGCCCCGTGCTCCCAGCCCCATGCTCCTGGCCCCATGCTCCCGGCCCCGTGCTCCCGGCCCCGTGCTCCCAGCCCCGTGCTCCCCGCGGAGCAGCCAGGGTCTCTGGGGGCCGCCCGACGGCCTTGCTGGTGGGCAGAGTGGCAGTTTTGCTCATCCCCTTCGAGATTCTCCAAAACGGAAAGGGAATGCTCTGCCCATCCGCGCCGGACGGGAGCTCAGGGACTGCCGGGCCCCTGCCATCTGGGCAGAGGGCTGTGGCGCGCTGTCCGAGCCCTGGGCACCTGGGCGTCTGCTGCGGACCTGGCTGGCCCTTGGCGTCGCCCCCTCCGCCCAGGGCGGCAGTTCCGCAGAGCGCCTGCGGTGGGCCGGGAGGTTCTCACCGAGCAGGACCGGGGCTACTCTCAGGGGCTCCGCCCTTTCTCTGAGAAGCCCCGAGGCCCACGTAGGGGAGATAAGCCGTGCTCCGGAGGGGGCTCCGTCTCCCCGATGCTCCCTGAGCCGGGCGCTCAGGTGCTCAGCCCGGGCATCAGAAATGCCCAGCTCCTCTGGAGCCTGTCCCGCCTCACCCAGGGCCTTGGGTTCGGCGGTGGGAGAGCGGAGACAGGCCCCCTGCTAATCCCACTTCGGCAGGACCCGAGCCAGGCCCCTGTGTTTGCAGCTAGACAGGCAAGAGGGCGGCACAGGGGCAGGGGAGCCTGGAGGCTGCCACGGCCACCCCTGCCTGGAGGCCCGTGGGCAGGCCTGCTGAGACGGGTTCCAGCCCGTGTGTGACTGGAGGCCCGCCGGGCTCTGTGGCCCCATGTTCCTGGGAAATGGGCCGCGTTCCCCGTGACACCTAGTGCTTTGTTCCTGCCGCTGTGAGTGGCGCTCTGCAGAGCAGTCCCGTGTGACTGGGACACGGGTGGCGCACCCCTTCCTTGCGACCCGCGGACTACGAGAGGCTGAGAAGCCGCACTGCCTCCATTGCCAGTGCCTGGGCTCCGGCCGCTCCCTGGGAGGCCCGAGAAGCAGATCTTCCGCCGCAAGCACCTCGCGCCACGGTGCGGGCTTCTGGCCGCACAGACCCTGGGTGGCGCTGGCTGGGGTCGGGGGTCGCTCCCTCTCTCTCTCTCCGTCTCTGAAGAGGGCACCGGTGGCCCAGCCCTGCCCGCATCTCGGGCCTAGGGAGACGGCAGGTGCAGGGCCGCCGGCGCCTGGAGCCTGGCTGGGCGCGTGATGGTGTGCAGAGCGGCCTCCACTGCTGTCCAGCGTGGCCTGTGTCCACAAAGCGGCTTCGCCTGGGCGGCTGGTGGCGGGCGCAGCTGCAGTGGTGCCTGGGCTCTGCGCTGGCGTGAGGACCTGCCAGGGCCCAAGCGGGCGGTGCAGGCGGCACTCCCCTCCCAGGAGCTGCGCTGCTCTCACTGCCGGTGGCCTCCTGAAGACAGCGAGGGACCCGTGTTCCAAGTCAGTGTGCGAGAGGGGCAGGCGAGGAAAATGCTTTCTCTGTTTTTCCTTAAAAGGTAATTTAAAACAGTTGCCCTGTGAAGTGTTGCCAGCAGCGTGCGAACCCGCTCTGCTGCCCGCCGAGTCCCAGGGACCCTCGCCCCTGTGCAGTGGGACGGAGCCCCGGTCCCCCCGGGGTTTCACCTTGCTCTCTGTTGCAAGGAAAAGAAGTGTCGTGAGCACTGTCAGCGGTTTCCTCGGCGACGGCAGGTCCTCCGGGACCCCAGAATGCCTTTGGAGGCGCAGTGTCCCCACAGGGGCGAGGGGCTTCCGGGACAGCGCCTGGGAAGGGCTGCATATAAATTGGACTCAAATATAATTGATATTTAAGTCTCTCTGGCAATTTAAACTTTGATAGTTTATATCTCCGCTTAATAGCATATTAAATCATTTTATAACCCTTAACAACTGTTTAATCTTTTCATTGTTGGAAAGTGAGGTAATCGATCTAAACTGTGTTGGAACATGCCAGGAAAAACTTATTTCAGTGTACCACCCTTGCCCACGCCAGGGCATCCGGGGCCTGTGTGCACCCAGGGTGCAGTCTGGCCCTGCTGTGGGCCTCTGGGACAGGCCAAGCTGGGCCTGGGGAAGCCCGGGGTGGGCTGGAGCCCGAGATCCAGCCCCAAGGTGGGTACGGCCGCCACCTCCGGGTTGGCTCCACCGGGCACTGCTGAGAGTACGTCCTGTGGCGGCAGCGTGTTGTGAGATCCTGCGCACGTTCAGCAAAGCCGCTCGAGCCCCACAGCGATCAGCGCTCAGGGCTGCGGGAGGGGGCGCACGGGCTCTGTTATTCCCAAAACAAGCAGCCTTCTCCGTGGGAATGACACCAAAGAATACCTTCTGAGTGAAGTATGTTTCCCTTCAGAGATTACAGCATGCAGTGATCAAAGCCCCTGGAAATAGCTTTGGCAGTGCTGGGGTTCTCTGGAACTCTTCTTCCGCTCAAGCAGGGCTGCGCGTCGGTCCGCTGAGCAGCAGCTGTGGGCTTCGGGCGTCGAGGGCACAGTGGGGCTCTGTGGCCCTGGGGGCTCCCGGATCAGGGCGCTGGAAGCGCTTCTGTCCCCCGGGAAGCCGTCTGCGGCCCAGGCCGGCGCCCTGTCCTGGTGGCGCAGTCCTGGGGAAGGGACGTCGTTGGCTGCACAGCCCGATGTCCTCTGCAGGGTTGGGCAGTGTGTGGCCCTCGGGCCTGGGGCCCTTTCTGGCTTAAGTTTAGTGAAGTCTGGGCACCCCGTGTCCGCTGGCAGCAAGCGGGCCCTGCCTGCGAACTGCCCCGGCACTGACCGTCTCCTTCCCAGGCCTCTGTGCAGCCCTCCACGTGTGTGTACATCTTATGTGGTCTATTGCCATTATAAATTGCCCATAAATTAAATACAGATTTTCTTGGAAACATCTTTGTAAAAGAGGAGCAGATCTGTGATGCCCCTTTCTGCTACAGGGGGTGCTGGGACCCCCCACTGTGGGGGCTCCGCATGTCAGCGCCCCCTTGTGGAGGTCAGGCGTACAGGCGGCCACGTGCCCCGCCCCAGGGCAGGGAGTTTGGGCTCTGTGCGCCTGGACAGCTGGGAGCCCCGTGCAGGGTCTGAGGGGCTCGGGAGGGCTCCAGACCGCCCTGCAGCACATGCGCGTGTATGCGTGTGCCTGAGCGTGTGTCGGGGTCCTTGTGGCAAGTGTGTCGCCGCAGAAGCCCTTGCTATAACCAGCCCTGACACGCCTTGGAGGGAGATGAGACCAGACCAGGCTGGCTGTGAGCAGCTCCGCCCAGTGCAGGCGGAGGGCGACCCGGGACCCCAGCTGGGGCCCGAGGCCCTGTCCTGCACCCTGCCGTTGCCCCCCTGCCCACCCCAAGCCTCTCGCTCGGCCGCGCTCCGGCCCCTGCGGTGCCTTGTCGCCCTGCCAGCTCTGCTCGGGGACTCCGGACGCTCGCTGAGGGTGGCTCAAGCGCTCCTGGCTCTTCCTCGCTTTATTTATTTAAAAGTTCACGTCTGTTAAGTTGCTGTGCATTTTACTTATTCTTATGTACAATAATAAAGCTAGCGTTCGGGTGGCAGGGCTCTTTGTCTCTTTCACGTTTCATCCGCCCAGTGCCTGGCACCTAAGGGATCATGAACCTTTCAGAGGCCGGTGCCCAGATTGTACCCTGAACCCACTCACTTTCCACAGAGTACCCGCGCTACACTTAAACCAGGACTCTGCGGTTTCAGTTCATAAAAACAAAACAAAACACCTCATACATTAACATCTGTAAAGGAAAACAACACGTATGCTGCAGGCTCGCTGTGTAGACAGTTTGTTGAATGAATATCTATAGATGTTCCTTTATAGTAGCTGTTACACTTAGAGAAAAAAAAGTGTTGCTTTGAGACCCTAGAGTCAAGCCAGTTATCCGCAGTCACAAAAAAGGCAGGTTTCAGCCTACATTAAAAGGAAAAAGCTTGGAAGGAAGCTCTGAGTTGACCCGAAGCACATGGAAGCCAGGCTCCTGCCAGCGAGGTGGCTGTGGCCCCTCAGAGGCAGGTCCGCCCGGATCCTCGCCTCTGCCCCTGGCCCTGCTCCCAGCAAAGCCCATCCTCTCCGGGCCCTCCACACGATTCTGGGCGTCCCTGGTGTTCGGACGAATCACAGCATGAGCCTTGAGGCGAGATCCTCGCTCGGCGGGGTCCTGGCCCCTGTGGCCGGCATGCTCCTTGGGCCTGCGCGGGCCCACAGTGCCGCGGCCTTCCACTGTCCACGTGGCTGTCTCTCTTTATTTCCACCTCTTTCAAGCAGCTTCCTGCCTGTGCTCTCCCGAGTCCGTGCTGCTGGCAGGGCCCGGCCCCAGCTGAGTGTGGCTTCTCACCCGCCCCAGCCTGTCCTGCTCCGACTTCTCCGCGTGAGTCCAGGGCTCGCAGCAGGGCTTCTGCAGCTCAGGGCTCAGGGGCCGAGGTCCCAGTACTCCTTGCCAGGCGGGGGGTCCACCGGGGCCCTCACCGCTGGGGGGAAGGGAGCCACCTGCCAGGGCTGCGGCCAGCAGCTGTGGGGGGATGGGGTGCCGACCAGCCCCAGGAGCCCTAGGACCAAGGGTACCTCCTTTCTCACTGCTCTGGGGCAGGCTCGCGGGGGCTCAGGCACAGATGGGGCACGGTGGCCTGCTGGTGCTAGAGCGCAGAGCGCAGGACACGTGGGGCAGGGGGGGCCAGGGGGCCGTGCACACGCTGCCACTTCTCCCAGCGCGGCCTGGCGCTGGGCTCGTTTCTCAGGCAGTTCCTCGAGTGTGCGGGAGCAGACCTGGCCTCACCGGGCCGCTTTCTGTGCTGCTTGATTCTGTAAGCCCGCGAGCAGGCAGTTAGAGACGGCGGACCGCCACGTGCACCCAGCGCCGGCTGTCCACCTGGGGCGGGCTGGCGAGCTGCGCTGTGGGGCCGCGCGCTCCTGCCAGGCCCGTGTCCTGTGCCTGTGACACCCAGGCTGCCCACGGAGCCCTTGAGAAAGAAGCTAGCTCGGCTGCGTCGTGCCGGAGCTCCGCTGTGCCAGCCCGGAGCCTGGGGAGGTTGACGCGGATGAAGTCGTCCTCACATGGGCTTTATAAAAGGTTCTGTGGGGTCTGTTAGAGCTGGGTGGGGAGCAGGAGAGCGATTTTTATGGGCAGTTTATGCACAGCGTTCCCTGTGTGTTCCAGCTGGACAGCGGGCCGCTGGCTGCTCTGGGGCAGAGCCCGGCTGGAGCCGCCCCCAGGATGTGAGGTCACCTCGCCGGCAGGAAGGCGCCAGGCCGGGGCGGGCAGCCCCGAGAAGCTGGGCGTCAGCCCTGTCTCCGTCTGTTTCGAGGGACTGAAGTCCAGGCCCCCCGGGTCCGGCCTGGCCTGTCCTCTCTGAAGGTGGCGAGGAGGGCCCTCTCTGGGGTCACACGAGAGGCCAGAGGTGGGGTGAAGGCCACGCTCCTTCTCCTGCTGCGCAGTGTCTCTTCAGACCATGGAGAGGAGTCCGAGGGGACGGGGGCTGGAGTGGCCGGGCTGTCCTCAGACGCAGGGGCCACTGCGTGCTGCCAGCCTGCCCGCGCCTCCGCCCCACTGCCGCATTGGGCCTGGTACTGACAGGTGCCACAGGCCTCCTCTGAGCCTGCTGGGCACCGTCCTGGTGCTTGCCTTGAGCCATGGTCGCGTCGCAGACTGGCAGAGCGGGAACTGCAGAGCCGGTCTGGCTCACAGTCCGGGAGTCGGGTGTGGGCAGAGGGGCCTCGGCCTCCCGGACCTCTCTGCGGCGGACGCATGGCGTAGGGCGAGGGAGTGCGTGGGGAGGGGCCGGGCCCAGCGTCCACTCCAGAGACGGGCACTCAGGCGTGCTGGGCCACCTCGAGCTTGCTGTCAGGACTCACTGCCCCGTCGCGTGTCAGGGGCACCAGGAAGCCAGAGCAGGATGGCGCTCACGCCCGGACCTTCTGGGTGTCAGAGCTAACTCGCTTCTGTGATCGCGAGGCGTTTCCAGGGCACTGCTTCTCCTGGCCATTCCGGGAGCCTCGCAGTGAGCCTCAGCCTCAGCCGGGCAGGTCGTGTGGCGCTGCTTTCCTGCTGCCCGCCCCATGGTCCAGACCTGGGCGGCCGTGCGCCGTCGCCATCTTGGAGCCGGTTTAGAGAGAGGGTGTGTGGCTGCCTCTGTGTGGGGCGTCCTGCGTCTCCCAGCTGGTCCCAGGCCCAGGGGGCTCGGATGGACAGGGGACAGACGGGGGGCCGCTCAGCAGGGTGGGGGACCCTGGGCTCTGCGGGGGAGGGGTCTGCACTCATGGAGCCGCCGCAGGATCGCTTCGGATTCTGGCCAGAGGAGGGAGCGAAAGAGGCTCCGGCCCGGGGAGGCAGCACTTCCTGCCGGACAGTTAGCTCTGTGGCCGCACTGCGTGGCGAGGGCTGCGAGGTGCGATGGGCATGCGAGCTGGACACCGGTGAGCACTGGGCTTGTTCCCGTGGTGACCGCAGACAGCACAGACGCAAGGAAGGCAAACGGGTGGCATGTGCCGCCACCAGGAAAGTCACGTCTGCTCCTCACTCTGGGCACGTCCTCGGCCTTGGTGGATTCCAGCAGGCCGCACGGCTGGCGCGGGGGCAGGGCTGCCCGCAGTCGGGCTCCCGGACCTGTGGACGCTCGGTGCGGAGCAGGTGGGTGTGACCGCAGCAGATGTCAAGCTGATAAATGCAAAAACTGAATGTGTCCAGCGTGACGCTGACCCATGGCACTTGGGTATGAGAACTATCTTATCTCAGTCAGCTGGCCGCGGGGATGGACCTCACCCCACACTCGTCCTGCACTTCCACGAGATGGACACGGGTGGGCTGCGGACAAGCAGAGTGTCCACTTCTGCCGTGTGACCTTGCCCGGGGCTGGATGTTCCTATGGGCTGCACTCAGAGCGAGAGTCCACTGCTTGTCGCCCCCAGAGGGTGATACCCGCCGCCTGTGCCTGAGCTCCTGCGAGCCAGCCCCTCCCCCACAGCAGTGTTCTGAGGCTCCCCAGGCCTGGGCATCTGGGGCCCCGGGACTGTGGACCAGACGCCTCCCATGGCTGCCTGTTTGGGGTGTTCCTCACCGTCCGTCTCCTTCTCCCAACATGCAGAACCTTAGCCATCAGCGGCGGTGCAGCCAGGGCCTCTGTGAGTTACCTCATCTGTCCACATTCGCGTGGCCAAAGCCCATCGCAGACAAAACACCAATAAATGCCCGGGCCGGGAAACGAGGCTGGAGAGCAGGGAAGCAGGCTTGTTCTATGGCCCAAGATGTGTCTTTTTTTTTTTTTTTTTTTTTGGCAAAAGAGAAAACGAAATAAATTTAAAAACAATGTACAGTCCACATTTGATGGCCGTAGAATATGTACGGCCCTCAGCTCCTTCCAGCAAATTATTCATGATCTATCCGAGCACTAGCTAGACGCTGAGAGCATGTCTCCCCACAAGGACCGGCTCCGCCGGGCCCGGCCTGCAGTCTGCTGGCCTGAGGCCTGCGAGGGCTTCCGTACCTGGGCCAGGTGACTGCTCGAGGATGAACGCTCACTCAGCCCACAGGCAGGCTCAGACGGGCAGCACGGGCTGGGCTCTGAGTGTGTCCTGGGCACAGGTTGCCCTCGCCAAGCCTGGGTCATGTGTGGTCTGCATCCACCAGAAGAGCCGTCTTGCACGTCTGAAGTTCAGTCAGGGAATGGCTACCGTGCCGAGGAGTGTTTTTCTCTCATGGGGTCCTGAAGCCTAGTGAAAATGGCTTTGGCGGGTCAGTCAGGAAACCGTGACGTGTGTCAGTCCCCTTCCCCTCGGCCAGGCCTTAGCTTCTCTTGGTCTCCCTGAGCCAACTTAGTGAGACACATCTCACAAGAAAGGCGGGAGTGGCAGCTCAGGGCCGAGGGTCCACTCGCGTGTGGGCGGGTGAGTGGGTGGGGGCACCCAAACAGCTCCGCACGGCCTTTCTTCATTGTGGGTCCTGGCCTAGAGACTAGGTCACCTCAAAACCACTCTTCCCGAGGGCAGGGAAAGCGGGACAGCAGATGGTGCCACGCCCCTTGCCCTCTGCTGCACATCTCGGAGTCCCTCAGGGGGTTCTGTGCTTTCTACTGGGCTCCACCAAACAGTTTGAAAACCACCAGGGCGAGTGTAAGCAAAGGACACTGTCCGACTTTCTGCCGTGACAACGACACCACAAAGCCAAACTGGTAGCCGGGTTATACAGGAAGAGACGGTGTCTTCATGGGGCCGTCTTCCTCTCCTGTGTAGCTGGGAGCCCCATCGACCGACCTCTCCTTCTTGGGCTTTTCCTTCTCCGCAGAGCGGGAGCCCCAGTGAGCTGGAGCACCCGAGACCTGGCAAGTCCCAGGTCCCACCCTGACACAGAGACAGCACTGAAGTGTGCAGCCAGGCCCCACGCCCTCCACGGCACGGTGGGACGGGGCAGGCCGAGGACGCGGCACAGATACGGGACTCTGAGGGGACTGGGCAGCGGCCATAGGAGATACTTAGTGCGTAGCAGGGGATTAGGAAGCATTCTGGGCTTGAACAAAGATTTGTTGGGAGAAAACAGGAATGGAAGGGCATGGCTAGGTGCTAAACGGTTCATGTGTCCCGGTCACTGGCTTCGATGCAGAGATAGGGCCCTGTGCGGGCTCCGATGCTGGTGGTCCTCAGCGCTCCTTGCCCTCTTCCTGTGCCCTCTTCATATTCCCCACCCCAGAACTGGCATGAAGGTCTTGGAATCTCGAGAAGGAGGTTGCCCCACTTTGGCTATGGCACGTTCCCAGGCAGAGTGACTTGCTTTGTCTCAGGAAAGCTGTCTTCCTCCGGCCCAGTGAGCCTGGTGAGGAGCAGTCTAGGGAAATCGCTGCTCGTTAATGGCGTGGAGACCGAGCGGACAGAGATGTGTGTGTCCTGGGAGGCCCAGCCTGGAAGGCTGCGCTTGCAGGCGCCGACTGCAGGTGGCCCCCCGTCGGGCGGCCTAGTTTCTTCAGTGGGTCAGTGCTGTTCAGATTGCTTTGCTGGGCTCAGGTGAGTCTCCAGTTTCTGGGTTGGGAGGGAAGCTGGGAATTTCAACTTGAGTTTTCCTGGTTGGAGAGTTGCGGCTGAGTTTTTGAAAGCTCTTCCGTGGATCAAATTCACACTTGGTCCAAAGACAGGAGACGTCTTCTGAGCCCCACCACAGTGCTGTGCTTCATAGTACGGATGTTTGGGGGATCCATTTCCTGCCCTGAGGCTTTGCTGGAGTTGGATTCTTGCCCTCTGGTGGCCTCACAGGCAGCTGAGTCCACAGGGGACCTCACAGTTGTGTCCTGCCCTTCTCCTCTACACAGATACTTAGTGTGGCCTTTGGCAGGCTGTGCTCGGAGTGGGCCCCTGTTGAGATGGCCTAGTGCGCTCTGAGCCTGGAAGTGTTTTGTGATTTTAGCTCCATAGACACAGTGATACGTATCCCTGGGACCTACTGGTCCCTTGCACTGTCCTGGGTGCCGGCTGCCTGCTCGACCACAGAACTTCTGTGCTCCTTCTGACCCAGAAGAGCTTTTCTGGATCCACAGACAGCAAGGCCCTGCACAGCCTTTTCTCGGCCATGTCTGGGCCTGCATGATGCTATGCATCAGGCTTCCTTTCCCTCGTCGCAGGGAGGGCCAGCCTGGGCACCGAAGGAGGGTCTCCCAGGTTGACCTCTGGCGCTGAGTTTCTTGCTTTCGATTTGGCTCTGAGAGGTGAATGTGGGGCTGTCTTGGTCTTAAGAAGAAAAGTCTTAGAGCAAAAGAATTCTGGGATGATGGCGATGATGATGGTGACGATGATGATGATGTGAGAGACAGAGAGAGAGACAGAGAGAGCGAGCTTCTTGAGGACCAAGGCACGGACTTATCAAGATGCGAGAGGACTGCGGGACCCTGGCTCTGCGGGAACTGGCCGGTGTGTCAGGAAGTTCGAACAGGAAGTACGCGGACCAAGTCCGGGCACAAAGACTGCATCTGAACCCCGCGGAGGGGCTGTTTTCTTGGAGGGAAGCCCGTGGTGGCCCTGCGCCCGCAGGCTGCACCATGGCGAGCCCGGAACCTGGTGCCTGTGCTGGCGGGTTGGCGTTGGCACACACATTTTGTCTGTGCGCCACTGTCCAGGGTTGCGCTCAACTTGATAGAGCAGCAGCCACCGGTCACCGTCCCTGGCTGCTCCGGCCCTGTGCTCAGCTCCCCGGCAAAGGAAGTAGGTGAGCAGGAAGCCCCGGAGCCCTGGCCGGAGCGGGGTGTCTCTCCCCTTCTGGGGGGCTGGTGGTGCTGGCCCTGCCTGCCTGGCCTGCCCTCTTCTCCTGAGCCCGCCCTTCCTTGGGGGATGACTTCTCCTCCGCGGTAACTGTGGGGCCTGGTGGAGGCTGTAACTAAACTCCTTCTGCTCCACGCCTGCCCACGATCGGGATGAGATCAGTCTGTCCCTCCCGCTTCTTGGCCATAGCCGTTTTGCAGGGGGAACAGAGTTGTTCTGAGCCTCCTGGGAGACACTCAAGGCACTTGTCAGTTTACTTCTCTGAAGGGCAGAGGTCAGGGCGGCTTGGACTCGGCCCCGGACAGCCTCTCAGTCCGTCACTGTCACCAGGATCCAGCACCTCTTGTCCTTCTTTCCAGCGCTCCCAACTCTGCCTCCTGCGAGCCGACTCCGTCTGGAAGCGGGAGAGCTCCCCAGGCTTCTAAGCGGCTGCATTAGGCTGCTGTTCCCTTCAGCTCAAGTCTGCCTGGAAAGAGCCGCTGTCTTTTCCTTAGAAACTTTGGCCCCCGCTTCATGCCTCTGACTGGTTCTGACAGGGTCTCTCTCATGTCTCTCCAAAGTAATCACTGTGACCAGGAGACTGTGACGAGACCACTGGTTTAGGGCCACACTGCAGGTTCCAGTTCCGAGTGTGGCGTGAGGCCCGACCAACACCCGGGAGCGAAGAGCAGAGGGAGGACGCGGTTATCCAGGGCTGAGTCGAAGCCGGGGGCAGAAACCACAGCTGCTTCTCTTGTGGACCTTCGACACCCGCAAGGTGTCTAGTGCCTGCGCGGTGGCCGCTTCTCACACTAGACGTCACGGCTGGACTTGTCGGTGGTGTACTCTGTCTAAATCTTGGTTCTTTTGTGAAAAGTGATGAGCACAGAAGCGATGCTCATCAGAATGCCAGAAGCGACCGGTGGTGACAGACGCGTAGAGAAACTGAAGTGGGTTAAGCAAATGCGTATTCTTAGATGCTTTGGACAAATTAAAACATGGAATGCTGAAATCAGCAATGACTACTTGCACCAGCGGTGTAAATGAATCCACCATGTGGTCTCTAGGAAAACAAGATCAGACATTTCCTGAAACCATTCAGTAGCTTCTCTCACTGGCACAGAATGGCTCACCAAGTAGGAGGGGGGTCATGAGGGCTGGCGCCGCAGGTACCTGTGTTTCGATAGGGTCTTCCCTGTGGAGGGCCACAGGCACCCGAGAACACAGCCCTCCAGGGGCTTGCATTCTTCCCGCCCCAGGCTCAGGGCACTGCGCCCCTGCCCCAGGCTCGTTCCTGCAGTGCAGTTGGAAGCCACGTCTGGTCCGACCCTACCATCTGGAGACCCCAGCACCGACACAGACTGGGGGGGGGGTCCGCCTGCTGACTCCATCTTCCATGACAGGAGCCGGTTCAGGCCTCGGCAAACAGCCCCAGTCGGGGAGGCGGGGTTGATCTTGGGACTCGTATTTGAGGTACCGGGAAAGGGTCATCAGGTTGCTAACTGGGGCGGTAGCCGAGAGCTCTTGCAGGCTGCACTGCGGCTTCCTGCAGCGGCTCCGAGTGACGAGGACACAGAGGCAGGCGGGCCGAGCGTCTGAGGGCCACAGCCTCCGGGGCCGCACTCCGCCTGTCGGGACTGAGCCCCAGCCCTGGGAATTTCACTTACGTTTTACAATGATTTCTCTGGGCGGATCTCCTTGCTCTTCCCCTTCTTCTTCTGCTCCTGTTTCTCTCCCCCCGTCTTCTTCCGAGCCCCTCCTTTCTGTCCTTGTCTGTGAGTTACTAGAGCTGCAGCGCTTTGGAGATGAGTGGGTTGGTACTGTCCTCCGGAGCTCCCGAGCTCTGCCACCGACGTGTGGTGTACGCTCCCGGGTCTCAGGCAGGGTGAGTTTAAAACCGTCCTCTGGGGGTCTGTGCCAGAGTCCGACCCTTGTTCTTTTCTTTCTACCTGCTCATAATAATTTCTCCCTTCACAAAAGCACTTGTATTCGAGTTTTCTTCTAGAGCCTGTTTTGGAGAAGGTGACCCAAGCCCCTGAGGAGTCCTGTCTCTGGGGACAAGGAGCAGGATTGTCCAGCTATGGTCATCCGCGGCACCCATGGATAGCTGCTGGCTGCTCCGTGTCACCTCCTGTCCTCTGGGTGGGCCCAGGGGAAAATCAAGGATCGGTGATCGTTAGGGCCTCTAGTCTGAACCATGCCACGCCAGGCCCCACATCTGTGACCTCTCTGTCTCTTCAACTGCTTGCTCCACTTTACCTTTGTGTGATCCAGCATCTGCGGCCATAGCAGGACCCATCTGGCTCTAGGGAATAAATCTGTGTTTCCTTCTGTGCACCTGATCAGCTGAGGGAGTCTGTCAGACACTGTGGGCGGCACCTTACGGTCATGAACCTTAAAGGCTGGCTGGACGGTTTGATTTTCTGGACGGGCTATGTTTTTTATTTAGTCCCAGAACGGAGCCACATAGACTCCGGTTAGGATCAGCAGCTGTGTGTCTGCCAGGTTCCTGCAGCAGTGGGGCTTAGTTCTCTGGAACGAAGGACCCTGATGCCTGTTCCCCTTCAGGGCCCCTGAGCAGCGCTCGGGCCTTGCTGCAGAAGGCAGAGCACTTTGAACAGACTTAATCCTTGTGTTGACTCAACCGTGACTTTCCCAAGGATTCTTCTGAAGAGCATCTTTGCGTTTCGGTTTCCTCCTCTGTAGGGGCCGCTGGTGGCTGCGCCTCTATGGATGTTCGGATTCTGACTGAGCAAAGACCGCTGCAGGTGGAGAAGCACCTGGGGCAGAAGCGTGCATGCCCAGGTGTGCTGGTGCACTAGGGGAAGGGGTCCCAGCTGGCAATGGGTCAGACACTGTGGCATGAGTCTCACCAATAAGTAGAATTGCTAGTCCGGTATGGAGTCAGCAATGCAGGAAAACAAATGGGAGGTTTTTTCCTTTCAGTTTTCTGAGACAGGACCTCACTATGTAGTTCAGGCTGACCCTGAGCTCACTGTGTCGCCCAGGCTAGCTTTGAACTCGAGGCAATCCTCCTGCTTCTGCCTCCCGAGTGTTAGGGTTATAGCCTTGAGCCACCCGATGGGCCTTTTGAAGCCCTATAATTGACGCTGATAGGAGCATCAAGGCCAAACTCCCTGAGGAGCTTTTGGGACACGTCGGAGGAAGTCCCAGTGACCACTCACAAGGACCAAAGTCCACTGTGACTGGAGCTGGGCGGGAGTTGCTGGTGGTTGAAAAGTGATTGTTATAAAGAGAAGGGGACGGAAAAGCAAAGGGAATCAGATCATCGTGGGTTTTGTAAAAGACACAGTAAAGTTGTGGAATATTCCCAGGTAAGACTTTGAGAAGTGGACGACGTGGTGGGACTGTCTTAGGAAATGCTGCAGGCTGTGGCCTAGAGGGGTGTGGATTTGTCCACAGCTGAGGATTTGTTTCTAGGACACATCCTGACTGAAGGCGCTGCTGTGGCTTGGGTGTGTTCTGTGGAATTCAGGCATTGGGAACCGGGCCTCCAAAATCATATGCTGAGTGGTATTTGCAGGTGTCTTTGAGAGATTACTGGGGGTAGCAGCAGCTATGAGCTGGAACTCCAATATAACAGTAGCAGTTTTATAAGAGGAGGAGGCCTAGACTAGCAGGTTTGCTCAGTCTCATCACACAGTGCCCTCTGCCATGCCACGGCCCTGCAGGACGGCCTCACTGGGTGCCAAGCAGAAGCCGGTACTGTGCTCCCCAACTGTGAGCTGCATAAATGCAAAAACAATGGACCGGAAGGGCAGAGACTGACTACTAGCATATACATGAACTCCAACCATGAAACGGGCAGCACAGGCCAGACAGAGGGGTTGTAAGAGCAAAGTTTTAATAGAGAAAAGGAAAAATTTAAAAAGCTCTCGGCATCTTAGGACTGCAGTACTCAGGAGCCAGGCAAGGATGACCGCGTCACAGTGGAGGAGGAAAGGGGCTTCTGCGACATGTGGGAGGAGAAGAGGAGAAGGGCAGGACCTCGAGAGCGGATGGAAGGACGTGGGGCGTGTTGCAAGGGGAACGGTGGTCGGGCGGGGAGACGGCGTCCCTGAGTCCCGGGCTGCTCTGAACGTCGAGGTTACCTGGGCCTCGGTTGTTGGACGTAACCGTCAGCCACACACTGCAGTGTCTGAGACGTGGGGAGACCGTCCCTGAGGGCAGAGGTGGCGGTGACGGGACGGTACTGGGTAGTGTTGTTTGCGCTGTGAGCCCCAGAAGAGCCGGGATTGGGGCTGAGTATGGGCCTAGAAGAGAAGCCGAGGTCAAGGAGCGCGCTGGTCCCCTGGCCTGAGCGTCCCTGGCTTGGGAGGTGGCAGGCGAAGCCCTGTTCTCGGGAAGTGAGAGCCGTGTACCCCGTGACTGTTCCCAGACGGTCACGGCCTTGGACAGCAAGCCAGGCCAAATGTGGCCCGCCTTTTGAACATCTGACATGGATATCCTGTTCCCAGCACCTGCCTGACATCCTCTCTGTGCTCACGCCATGGCCAGGCCCCCAGAAGTCTCTGCACAATGTTACGACATGTTTGATGTCCCTGAAGAAAGAGGGAACACATAATCATGATTTAAAAATAAATAGCTGAAGACAAAGTATTTTGGTTCTTGGCTCTGCCCTCTGCGGGTGAAGTCATCTCTTCGGGCGGGCTCTGGCCGTGGTGCGCTTGGAGGGCTGTGAGGGTTGGCAGCCACTGGGCTTGTCCGTACGGGGCTGGATCTGTTCACAGATGACAGCCCTGTCCACCCCCGTTGTGGCTGGAAGGGAGCAAAACCCAGAGCTGGCAGAGGCTGCCTGGCCTTCCCCAGTGGGTCTGGCTGCATCTGTCTTCCTGTCCTTCTGCCTCTCTGGATCCAGACAGAACAACTGTCATCAGCTGGAGAGACATGCTCATGGGTCACCCATTGGCACAGACCTGCCTTGGCCGCAGGTCGTAGCTCTGAGGATCACTCTCGGCAGTGGAAGGAGGCAGAGCCTAAGGTCCAGTGGGGACAGCCACCCTGGGAGGCGGCAGCTCACGGGTCAGGGTCTCGGAAGGCGACCGCACAGACGTGTGAGCTCACGCCTGTGAGACCTCTGGGGTCTAGAGAAGGCCCTAGCAGGGGAGCAGTAGGGAGCAGAGGCCTTGGGTCACGGAAGACAGTCCAGCGGCCTCTGAGCGTCGCTCCTGGAGTGAGGGTTGTGCTGTGTGTCGGTGGCTTAGGAGACTATGGATCGGGTTTAGCTGCAGTGTTTAATCATTTAATCAGAAGAAAACCACCTACAGGTTCCTAATATGCACATTTTATTTAACAAAATTAAAAGCATCGGACTTATGACATTTCTATTAATATTTAAAGCCAAAGTGTAAACTGGAAAAAATATTTTTAATATTAATGGTGAAGGCAATGAACACAATATACCCAAGACCTTTATGAAGTAAAAGGAGAGCAACTGACCACTCATGAATCATGTGCAGAAAGAAGCAGCATGGCCAGCAGCATGTACGAATGCCTGGAGTCACCGAGGGTAGCAGGCGCCAAGTGCAAGTGAAGTGCCAGCTGTGCCCGCTGTGCCCACTCGCAACTGAGCAGGTGGAAGCAGGAGGGTTGGGGTGTGAACCGGCGGGCAGCGTGAGACCCCGATCAGCGTGAAAAGTAGAGTGTGGGGACGTGGCCGTGTGCGGGAGGCTTGCCTGGGCCCTCGCTCGCGTCCTGCCTGGTGAGGAAGAGAAGCAGGCTGGGCTAAAGAAGACGGAGGGACCAGTTAAGGTCTTGAGAAATATTCTGTTAACGGAGTGCAAACGAGTAAAAATAGCTTGATAACCAGTATCCAGAACGTAAAATGTCTGTGTTCTTTGAGGGGGTCAGAATCCAGGCAAGCAGCCCGTTGAGTGTTTCCAGCAGAGGCATGTTCGATGCGTGTGCTCGGAGAAAGGAGCAGAGGAGGCTGATGGCGCTGGGCGTCCTCCTGTGGGAGGCCCGGCCTGGACCTGGCGAGCAGGGCGGAGAGGCCTGCCCTGGCTCAGTCCCGTGCGCAGAGCAAGCCCGTGTTTCACCCCTGACTGGACCCGCGAAGGTCAACTGATGGGATGTTCGGGGCTCAGAGCAGAGGGAACTGAGATGGCCACTTCCATGGCCAGCCTCACCACGGGGTCCACCATGGGGCCCACCACGGGCCCCACCACGGGGCCCACCACGGAGCCCACCACGGGCCCCACCACGGGGGCCACCACGGGCCCCACCACAGGCCCCACCACGGGACCCACCACGGGGCCTCACCGTGTGCCTCGGTGAGGGTTCCCCATCCTCCTGAGCCTGCAGTGGGAGCGGAGCAGCGCTGACTGACCCGCGGGTGGGAAGCACCTAGAAAGGCTGCGCGTGTTTCTGTCTCTCCCCCCCCCCCCGCCTCCTCGCCTCTCTTCCCGCCCCTCCTGGCCCGGCCTCACCACGCCGCTGCCGCAGCAGGGCGGACCCTGCACCTGCTTTGCGCGTCCTGGCTCAGCACGGCCAGCGTCGCCCTCGGCGTCAGGCGGAGTCCCCTCAAGTCCCCCGCGTCCCCCAGGCCGCGCCCCGCTGGCTGCGTCCCTGTCGGTCCCTCCCCCGAACTGCAGGCGGCTCCTCGCCTCGAGCCTCCAGGGGACGAGCCCTCGGCTGCCTTTCCACTGTGTCTCGGTCACACCCTCGAACGGCCTCGGGAGTGGAGCCCTCGCTCTGCCGGCTGCTCGGCCCGAGTCCTCCCGCCTCCGCGCCCCGGCCGGCTTGTGCTCCGGGCACGAGTCCACTTTCCTGCCGCGCTGCAGCTCGCGCTGGCCACCCCGGGCGCTCGCGTCCCTCCGCCCACAGCCGACGCCGGCCCGGCACGCCCCCCAGACCTCCACCGCGGCACTGCCAGTGCCGTCTGCGCAGCGACTTCCCTCCCTGCGGGTTGGGCCCCGAGGCCCGGCCCTCCTCCTGCTCACGGCCCGTGTGCTGCTTCCTGCGTGGGCACGCTCATGCCACAGCACGCGGGCGCCTGCTGCTCCCACGCCCTCTGGTCCTCTTTGCTCTGCCGTCAGCTCAGCCTTCCGTGTCCTCAGCCCTCTGCTCAGAGCCTTTCTTACCACAGAGGCTCCGCTAGCCATTTTGTAGAGAGCGCCCCCCGTGACCCGACTCCCTCACTTTCTTCATAGCTCCTAGCAGTACCTGATGTTGTGTGAGACTTTTTTGCTTCTTTATTTGGGCCTTAAACTTGATGAAGTCAGGACTTAATTATTTTATCCTAGTGACTAGAAGTGCTAGGAGCGTAGTGGTTGGTCACTAAAATTTATTCAATAGATTTAGAGAGTGTGTGCCAAACACAAAACATGTTCTTTTGCTATTTATTTAGGCTTTCCTTGATTTATCTAAGCGCAACGATATTTTTAAATGTACACTGGGATGTTCTACACTACTGTTGTTGAATTTGTTCCTAGCTATTTTATATTTTGATACAATTATAAATGAACTTATTTAATTTTGTTATCTAATTATTTGATATTGATACATAGAAATAAAATTGATTGTATATATGAACTTGTAAATGCTCTGACCTTTCTAAATTGACCTGTTTCTTCTAGTGGATTTCTCCTTGATCTTCATAAATAATCATATCATTTATGAAAAAGATGAACTTTATTTCTCCCTTTCCGGTCTTCATACTTCTTATTTCTTTTTCTTGACTTAGTGAACTGCTGAGGACCTTGAATATTATGCTAAATCTGTGATGCTGGAAACAGCACAGACACAGCAGGCAGGGAGCGTCCGTTAAGTAGGTGCCGGCTGTGGGTCTGTTTCATGTGGCTGCCCGTTACGAGATGGAATGTGTTTTCCTTCTGTTCCTCACTCACACAGTGTGTGCACATGTTTAAAGCACTGAATGGTTTTGTATTTTCACAAATGTTTTTTCTTTAGAGGCCATCACGGGGGTTTTCATTTTTATTCTGTTATTATGATGAATTTCTTTGAATTTCAAAGATCAAATCAATCTTGGATTTCTACAATAAGGCCACCAGTTCACGATAGTTTATCCTTTTTATATATAAGCGAATTGTATTTACTAATACTTTGCTAAGGATTTTTGTACTCATGTTCATGGAGAAATTTTCGTCTTTTTTTACAGTCTGGTATATCAGAGTGTGCTAAACTTAATGGAGGAGTTGGGAATGTTGCTTTTTTGTTTTCTGAAAGAGTTTTCCTATAGTTGTTATTTCTTTATTAACATTTGAATTCAGCAAGAAATTTAAGGTTGAACTTTTCCTTTTTCAGAACATTTCTGATACTCTCAATTCTCTGATATCTTTTGTTTCAGCTTGTGTCATTTTGACAAGTTGCGTTTTTTGAAGAAATTTCCTATTTTGTGCAGGTTGGAAAATTTATCATAACACTGCACAATATTCCATTGTTACCCTTTGGTTTCTGTAAGGTCTGGAGTGGTGACTCCTCTTTCATTTCTGTGGTTCACCTTCTCCTTCTCTTTATCTTTCTTGTGAGCTGTTTATTAATTCTGTTAATCTTCTCAGTGATAGTAATTTTGGCATTCCTTCTCTATTTTCTATTTGATTCATTTCTGATTTTAATTTTATTTTTATTTTGATCCTTCTATTTACTTTGGGTTCAGTTTTCTTTATTTTTTTCTCGATTAAGGTGTACTCTTCTACCACTGATTCTGTGCCTTTTTTCCTTTCTAATATAAGCATGTAAAACTGACATTTTGTTTCATACTCTTTAACTGCATTTTGCAGATTTTGGTATGTTGTGCTTTCACTTGGATTAATTGTACATATTTTCCTGATTTCCTTTTTAGTTCTTTGCAATTTATTTAGTATTTGTTTAATTTTCAAGAAGAGAGTTCTGGCTTTCAATTACTGATTTCTGATTTAATTTTTGTTGTAGACAAGGAACATACTCCATAATATTTTAATATTTTGAAATTTACTTAGACCTGTGATAGCCAAGCGTGTGGTGAATACTCCAAGTTGAATTTGAGAAAAGTAGGTAGTCTATGGTATGGTGCCCACCTGGCCAAGACATGTGGTAACATCGTTTAGCTCTTTTACACATGTTGGGATGTTTTGTTTAGTAGTTCTATCAGTAACCAAGCAGGAGGTAATAAAATCTCCAGTTCTGCTTATAAATTTTCCCACTTCTCTTATTTCTGCTAAGTGTAGATTCATTTATTCTAAAGCTTTGTTACCACTGCAGGCACATTTAGACTTGTTATGTGGAATTGTACCCCATCATTATAAAATTTCCCTTATCTCTGCTAACAATCTCCTCTCGAAGTCTATTTTATCTGACACCAATCTAGAGGTGCAGATTTTTTTTTCTTTCAGAATCATATTTATTCCTTCCCCTCATTACATCCCCACACCAAATTTCCTTTGGAAATTTCCCATTCTGAAAAGATTGTCATACTACTAGAGCTCATTTGCATCTACCAGTGCTCATATCAACGAGAAGATCCGGTATTTGCCTATCTGTGCTCTATTGATTTCACTCCTTAGCATGTCCTCCAGGTGCATCCATTTGCACATAAATGAATCAGTCTTGTCATTCTTTATGGCAGAATAGTACTCCATTTTATAAAAAAACCACATCTTCTTTATCCAGTCTCCAGTTGATGGGCATTTGGGTTGTTTCCAAGATTGAGCTATCCTGGACTGAGCTGCTATGAACAAGGGTGTACATCTGTCTTCCCACTGTGATTTTCTAAATTCTTTTGGGTATATTCCTAGCAGGGGGATGGCAGGGTCAAATGGGACCCCTGGTCCTAGTTTTCTGAGGAATCTCCACACGGATCTCCACAATGGTTGCACAAGTCTGCAATCCCACCAGCAGTGGAGAAGGGCTCCTTTCTCCCCACAGCCTTGCCAGCATTTATTGTTGTTTGATTTTGTAATAGCGGCCATTCTTTGTGGAGTGAGATGAAATCTCAGTGTTGTTTTCATCTGCATCTCTCGAATGACCAGCGATGTTGAACATCTCTTCATGTGTTTCTTGGCTGTTTTAACTTCTGCCTCTGAGAAGTGTCTGCTCATTTCAGATGCCCTAGAGGTACAGATTTTTGACACCTGTTTGCATAATTTATCTTTTTCTTTCCTATTACTTCCAAACTGTCTTATCTCTATGTTTCATTTTACAAACAGCTTATAGTTGAGACTTAATTGTTTTTGGTTCATTCTGATCATATTGGCCTTTTAATTATAGTATTTGCTATATTTCCACTCAATGTCTTAGTGATACAGTAGAATTTAGTTATGTTTTCGCCAAAAACCCATAGCACACTTCACTTAAGAAAGCAAAAGTGAAGAGAGGGGGAGAAACCAACCCTGCAGAGGGAGCCTGGGCTGAGTAGAGAGGAAAAGAGCAAAGACAAAAAGTTCACGCTGCGCCTGGGAATCACAGTGCGGGTTACCATGGAGCGTCACGATAGCCCTGCCCCTCGGGGCCGCCTTTCCTTCGTGCTGTGCAGACCTCGAGGAAGCCCGCGAGCCATCGGCGGAGGCGTCCTGCTGGAAACCTGGCCCAGTTCTCGCAAGAAGGCTTCGTGCGGGCTCTGAGAGCTGCTCTGTGCACGTGTCTGAGCTCCTGCGCTCAACAGGTCGCGCCCGCCTTTGCAGCGCCCCCACGTCCCGCCTCGTTTGCCGGAGAGACACCAGTCCCGGCAGTTCTCTAGGGCGTTGAGGGAGTGGAGGTCTCTGTCTTCCGTAGCTTCTTCGAGCTGGAAGGGGCTGCGGACCCCACCTATGGGGGGTCG
>PVIC010024720.1:0-25883 GCA_004025085.1 Thryonomys swinderianus
TTTTTTTTTTATTTTTTTTTTTTTTTTTTTTTTTTTTTTTTTGCTTTTTGAGACAGGGTCTTGCTTTGTAGTTCAGGCTGGCCCTGAGCTCACTATGGTGCCCAGGCAAGCCGCCGCGAACTCAGCAATCCTCCTGTCTCTGCCTTTTTTTTTGTTTTTGAGACAGGGTCTCGCTGTGCAGTTCAGGCTGGCCCTGAGCTCACTATGTAGCCCAGGCAAGCCTCGAACTCAGCAACCCTCCTGTCTCTGCCTCCCGAGTGCTGGAATTACAGGTGTGAGCCACCACACCCCTGGCACTGTGGTATATGGTATTGATTGCTGGTGGGCATGAGTCACCATGCCCAACATTGTATGTGGTTACCGGGATCGAACTCAAGACCTTGCACTTGCGAGGCAGGCACTGGAACCACTGAGCTAAATCTCCAGCCCCCTTTGTTTCCTTTTTTTAACCATCACATTTTTTCTTTCCCTCATTACTTACTCCTAAACCCCATTTCTCCTTGAATATTTACTATTTCACTATATATATCTATCATGCATTCTAGAACTCATTTACATCTTCAGTTTCTTGTACCAGAGAAAAGACATGACATTTACACATCTGTGACCTATTTATTTCACTTATGAATTTATCATAAGTCTCCAGGCGGCTCAGAAGTGAAGCTGGTTGCCCGACGGAGGCAGGCTCGATGCAGACAGGATGAATTAGTTAACTCATGTCCTTGGGCTGCCCAGCCCCCTGTCCCTGGAAACCCACTCATTTCATGCCCTGGAGAGGATGACAGCAGAGAAAAAGTAGACCTAGCCAAGAAAAAGAAAAAAACAGAAGCTTATGTGCCAAGAAACCTATCAGAGTTACAGGTTATTGATTTATTTTGCAGTGCAGCGGATATAAAGAACTCAGGTTCTTGCACATGCCAGGCAGATGCTCTACCGCTGAGCTACAGCCTAGCCTTCAAAATTTTGACAGTGTTTATACTTGCACACATTTACTTAATCTTTCATCCAATTCTATGCGGCAGGCAGGGGACAGATGTTGGGGGGACTCATGAAGTGTGGTAACAGGCACCACAAAGTGAGTAGACTGAAATAACAACAATGTACTCTCTCGCAGGTCTGACTTGTGAGTTCTCGGGCTGGACAGGGCCAGGCCCCTCCGAAGGCCCCTCCTGACATTTGCTGGCTTGTGGACACATCAGTCCAATCTCAGCCTCTGGCGCACCAGCTGCCCACCTCCAGCTATATGCGTGCGGAATTTCTCTCTTATTAGGTCATGAGTTATACCAGATGGAGGCCCAAGCTATGTCAGTACAACATCCTTATCACAGGTTATACCTGGAACAACTAAACCATATCTCTGAATAAGATCACATTCTGAGGTCTTCCAAAGATTCTAAGATTTTCTAAACAAGATCCTACTGGGGATCTTGTTTATTACTTACTTTATTACTTAGGGGTTCAGCATGTCTTTTCAGGGGACACGACTCACTCCATAACAGATGGGAGCAGATTAGCAGGAAGTCTTGGGGATTCTCTTCGAAGGAGAAGGAGTTTGTGTGTCAGAGTGCAGACACTGGCCAGGACTTTCTGTAGCTGTCTCACCAGAGCCTCCCTAGCCCTTCTGCAATCTGCCATGGCAAGGATCCAAGTCGCCTCACCCTCATGCACTACTTTAATGTTGGCCAAACACGGGGCATACCTCGTTTCATTCCCAAGCCTAATGCTTTTCTGGGTTTATTTCTTTCTTTGCTACAAAGAAAGCAATTCAGAAAGATCAAAATCCAAGGTACTGTCAGGTTCACACCGCATCTTCTGCATGCCCCAGGCTTTAGTGGCCACCCTAGCGAACTCCAGGTTCTGACTTTCTGAGTGAGAGGGAGTGGGCAGAAGGTGTCAACCAAACAGCCATGCCAAACACAAGTAATAACATGATACCCATGTAGACCCTTATGAGTTGTGAGCTAAAATATTCCCTAGAAACAGTGGTCATATGACATTAAAGAATTGTGTGGAGCTGAGAAGGGTAGCATATGCCAATAATCCCAGCATTTTGGGACTCTGAGGCAGAGGGATTTGAAGTATGAGCCCAGCCAGGCAACTGAGACTCTGTCTCAATAAAATAATAATTTATTACTTAGTAATTTATTAAAAGCATTGAGAATGTAGTTCAGTGTGAAGGCCCTAAGATCAGTTCTCAATACTGAAAAAAATGTTTCAGGGTATGCTAGTGGTATCGTGACTGTTTTCAGAAAAGCTCCTTATCTTTTCATTCATTCTAGAATATTTCTGTTGAAATATTCTGCTATCTGCCGTTTGTTTCAAAAGAAGGGGAAACAGGCAGCCTGGGGTTGGTGACTGTTGAAGCTGTGTAGTGGACATGGTGCCTTCATTACTCCAAAATAAGGCAGTGAGTCCCTGAGATTCAACCTCATTCTACTCTGACTACCGTGCATGTTTGGAACTTTCCATAATAAATAGTTTTCTTTAGGCTGAAAAGTTTGAATTGTGCATAATAAAGTGTGACTTCAGTAATTCTTTATAAAACACTGAAAAGTTAAAAAATAAAAAATTTTTAAAAAGCACGAGAGGGCGACAGGCGACAGGTGCAGCATCAGGGAGCCCAGCCTCACACCTTGTCTCGCTTGACCCCCAAGCTGGGCACCCCCGACCTGACCTGTCTGTGACCCTCAATTCATTTTCCAAACTGCAGGCTCCAGGCTGCACACTCCCTCCCATGTGTCCGTGTGTCCGTGTGTCCATCCATCCAGCATACCCCAGACCCATGGCCCGGCCACAGGACGCTGACGCCCCTTCCTCCCTTCCGCCCCGCAGAAAGTGAACCGAGCAGCCCGCCGCCCCCGCCCCAGCCCGGTGCTCAGCCCAGCACTCACCATGCTCGCGGGCGGCTTCTGCTCTGCGCGAAACTGAAAGTAGCCGCCAGAGCTGTCGGGCTCCTGCATGGAACCCGCGGCAGCTGCCGAGAAATCACGTGGCTCGGAGGTGCCAACCAGACGCGGGCGGGGCCGGGCCGGCACACCCCCCGCCTGCAGCCCGGCGCCGAGCCCGAGGGCAACCAGCAGCGGGCTGTGGCAGGACGGTCCCCACCTGGCAGGACGGACAGCGCCGGGAGAGGCGGCCAGGCCCTGGGGACCGGGCTGAGGCAGAGGGCTGCAGAGCTGCTCCCCTGCGGGCGAGGGAGCCGCAGCGGCTGAGGGGCGGGAGGCCGGGCCCACCTAGTTACTCTCAGCTGAGCCCTGTCCGGCGGCCCGGGGTAGAACTGTCCACACCTAACACCTTTTAGAGCTGAGACGGTGTGATCTCTTCTGCACGTGAACATCGCAGCCCCGCGAGGGGGCTGGGGGGAGGGGACAGGAGAGGGCAGAGAGGAAGGCCAGAGGCAGGGACAGGCCAGGCACCATTCAGCGTTTGCCCGCAGCCTCCGCAGCCTTTTCCCCTTGGCCAGGGACAGTGCTCCTCCTCCTGCCAGGGCCTGAGCTCTGCCCACTAGCAAAGCTGTCCCCAACCTCCTGGGCATCAGTGTCCATCCCACGTTCATTCCCCTTTGGCCAGTGACCCCATGGTCCTGAACCTCAGTGGTGCCATCTGTAGGACCCGGATCACTGTGGTCGTCCCGCCCACAGAGCCGGCAGGAGGGGTGCGAGCCACAGCCGAGGATCATGCAGTCTGTGCCCGAAGCCCGTGCGACACCCTGTATTTTTGCCCCCTTTGCAGGTCCTACTCCCTGGGAGGCTCAGACCTTCCGGCTCCCAGGGCTAACCTCGCTATGTAGACATGGCCTGGCAGCCAGGAGTGGGGTGGGCATAGACTTTGCAACCGATTGCTTGTGAGCCACCTCAAGTTCCACCTCTCCTAGCTGTGTGGCTCAGGCCAACGCCCTCTGGCCTCTGTTTTCCCTCTGTCGGGAGGGTATTCCTGGTGACCCTGCAGGGCACGGTGTGGAGTGAATATAGACTGTCAGCAGTATGAACCCTGACACTGTTACGTCGCAGTGTCATCAGGGTTCGGGCCCTGTTCCCTGAGTACCCGGGTCTGACTGGCCCAGACAAAGTTCCTGAAGAGCTGGCCCGCCTCCTGCACAGGCAGGATGGGCAGAGAAACACGTGACCAAACAACCACAAGCCAGAGAGCCAAATGCAGAACACCTTTAGATGCCTTTAATACTGACCATCCTCGCGAGGAGGACAGGACAAACACTACTCTACTACTGGATGAAGAAATGAGGTTCAGACAGGTCGACTGAGTTGCTGAAGTTCACACAGCACTTACGAGCAGGGATGGGTGTTGATCCCAGTGGCCTCTCTACCCTAGTGGTACGAGGTGTGTCAAGAAATATTCTGGGAAAAGAGCTTCCCCAAACTCTCCCCGTGCTCGGCCCGACTTGTGACTGAGAAGCCACCTTAGCGGCTCGTTGCTCTGGCTGAAGTGCACGCTTCTGTGGTGGGAAAAAAATGGGCCCCTGTTTCACGAAGGCTGGCTCCATGTCTAAGCACCGGCTGAAGGTCCCATGAGGCTGCAGGAGGGGCGGAAGAGGCAGGATCACACCGAGAGCGGTTTATTAAGTTCCCTGGTAACAGCAGGGCAGGCAGATCAGGGACCCTGAGGGAGGAGCGTGGGTCTATATGCCACTCTGACAAAGGTGGCCCATGGCCAGCTGGGGCATAGCTGCCTGTCTTAGAAACCACTAACATGTTCAAGAGCAGATGACAGTGACCAGCACAAAATGCTCAGGTTACCTGATGAAGGACGTTGTCCCTGGGAAGCATCCCAGGCTTACTTGGTGGCATAGTGGCTCCCAGGAACATCACCCCCTCCTCTTGCCTGAGGCCTGGTCCCAAACCCCAGGCCCTTGTCCTGCCAGGCCCAGAAGCCCAGGCTTGCTGGATGTGTGTCAAAGGGCCCATCTTCGGGAAGCCCTTGTTTGTTCCCCAGGGAAATGGAAGTACAGACCCAGTTCTCTTGGGAACGTTCTAACTGGATCAGGCCGGCCCTAACTGGATCACCTGCCCCGGGACTTCCTGGTCTTGGGAGGGGGGCCTAGGCTGGAGTGTCTGGGCTTGGATGGTAGAAACAGGACAGGGTGGGAATCTTGCAGGTTGGTCCTGCTCTGGCAGCCTCTGCCCCTGGGATCCCCCAGTGCCTTCCTCTTGCTCCCCTGACAGAGTACAGTGACACAGAAGTGCCATCCCAGCGCGGGCCTGGGAGACTCTCCAAGGACAGTGCAGGGAGCGGGAGGTCACCCTCCCCTTCTAGAGCAGGATGAGAGGCAGGGCCTCGTGCGGCTTGCAAGGGTGACACACTCAGTGACCTCTCTGTGGGCCCCTAATGACAGTAAAAGTTTCTGTTCAATGGATCTTCTGGGGCTGCCAAGTCCTCCTGCTATTGTCCTTGTGACATGGGGGAGGGTCTTGAGCCTCCCAGTTCCTTAGGACAGTGCTCTTGCGTGGAGTGTGGTTTCTAACAATGCTATCACCTTGGAAGCTAATACTGCAAGGCCTGAGGTTCGCACACTGGACTGGGAATTGGTGGTCTCCTTCTGCCAGGGCCCTTTTATGAGCCACCCACCCGCCCCACAGTGCTCCTGGTTGGCCTCACGAGTCAGACCCTTGCTCTGGGCTCTGAGGGAAGAAAAGAAACGGCCCTAAGAGGCCCTTGCAGTGGGCATGAAAGCTTTGAAAGGAACTTCCAAAGGGTGGTGCCCTCCCCTCATATCTTTTAAACCTGAAGGACCATCCCACCACCAAGTGCTACCTCAGCCCTTGCCTCCGGGCTGTTACAATAAAGGCCGCTGCACCTCCTCACTGGTGTAGGCCCTGCCCACTGGGCTGGGCTCACCTTTCCTTCTTTCCCTCTGCTATGCCAGCGTCCTCAATATTTAACAAATCTGTCCCGACTCCCTCTAAGCCCTGGGTCTTTGCACACACGAGCATCTTGTCATGAGTCTTAGTCTGTTTCCTGCTGCTTTAATAGGATTCCTGAGACCGAGAAGTTTATAAAGGAAAGTTTCTGGAGGTTGGGAAAGCCAGGAGCATGGGCCTCATGCCGAGGCAGCTCGTGCCAAAAAACCAAAGGGCAAGCACATGAAAGGAGCAAAACGCGGGCAGCCTTGTTTCGTAACAACCTGCTCTCACAGGAGTAGCGCAGTCTCCGCAGGGTGGGAACTCTGGCGCAATGAACCTTGTCCCTGGAGAGAGTCACTACTTCCTCCTCTTGACCTGATTGTCTCTCAAAGGCACGATGGCAGTCAAACTTCAACACAAGTTTTTTTACCCTTCTGTAATGCCACAGAGCGAGAGCTAACTCCACACTGGGACACATGGCAGAAAGCAGAAATTACAAGATGGAAGTTTATTCACGCACGTGGACTCTACTTCCTAGCGAAGTGAAGCACCAAGTTGAAGCTGTCAGAGGTTTTTAAAGGAAAAACTGGTGGTTATAGAAATGGGGTAGAGGGCAATCTCATCATTATCCTTGCAGACCAGCTGCAAGGACAAAAGTCTGGCTATCTTAACAGAACATCTTAACGGACCATATAGTTTTACAACTTCAAACTATCTTTAGATACATCTTATACATCCGGGGAGATAGTTTCATCTTTGGGAAGGGTTGGGCAGGCAAGGTCGGACAAGGGCAGTGTACAGGTAGTTAGGTAAAAGATCACATTCCTAAGGCTCTGTCCGGCTAGGGGCAGTGGGTAACATAACATGGAACTCTGGTTATGTGAGCCTTACACTTCTATTGACTTTATTGGTACATAGTAGTATACGATGTGATCACATTCATCAAGAATTTGTGCCTGTACCTGCTGCAGACTAAGTTTTAGCTCAATAGACTTTACTATTAACCAACTCTTAAAAGAGTAGATCTGAGGGCCGGAGATTTGGCTCAGTAGTTCCAGTGCCTGGCTAACAAGTGCAAGGTCCCTGGTTCGATCCCTGGTAGTCACATACAACAATACCAGGAGTTGTGACTCACAAGCCATCAGTACCACATACCATAGTGTCAGGTGTGGTGGCTCACACCTGTAATCCCAGGACTCGGGAGGCAGAGGCAGGAGGATTGCTGAGTTCAAGGCTTGCCTGAGCTCAGGGACAACCTGAACTACAAAGTGGGACCCTGTGTCAAAAGAAAAGAAAAGTTGGGCCGGAGATTTAGCTCAGTGGTTCCGGTGCCTGCCTCGTAAGTGCAAGGTCCTGGGTACGATCCCAGTAACCACATAGAATGCTAGGCGTGGTGACTCACACCCACCAGCCATCAATACCACATACCACAGTGCTGGGCGTGGTGGCTCACGACTATAATCCCAGCACTCGGGAAGCAGAGGCAGGAGGATTGCTGAGTTCCAGGCTTGCCTGGGCTACATAGTGAGCTCAGGGCCAGCCTGAACTACAAAGCGAGACCCTGTCTCAAAAAAAAAAAAAAAGAAAAATAGATCTGGTGGGAAAAAAAAGGCAGAAGTTTATGCGCCAGGAAACCTACCCAAGTTATGGGTTATCTATTTATTTCACAGTGCTGTGAATATAAAGAACCCAGGGTCTCCCACATACCAGGCAAGTGATCTACCACTGAGCTATCCCCTGGGCTCCAAACTTTTTTCTCTTTTGCTTGTTCTCCCTACAACCCCCATACATAAGTGTTTTTGGGCAAGTGGAACCAACATTTGGCCCAGAGTGCTATACTTTTCTTCACTCCACTTGGTCAGTGTAATGGGAGGGATTTTCTCCACACATCTGGAAAAAGCAGAGCCTGGCATTCCCTACACTGAGATGGCAGGAAGAGCCCTTGGGCTGTAGCCTGGGCTGTGGAAGGGAGGAAAGCAGGAGTGCGATAAAGTGAGCCTGGGGTGTATCACAGGGTGCTTCTCTCCATCATGGAAGCCGCACCAATTTGCCTTCCTGAGAAGGGGTCCTTCTCTTCCGCCAGGAGCCACTCCGTGAGTCCCTCCCTTTCCCTGCTCTTCCCTTCCCAGCCTCTCTTCCTGCCCAGTGCTGGAAACCCCTGGGGAAGACATGAGTCAGATCCTTGCTTCTGGCTCCTGGCTTCCGTGGAAAGCTTGTCAGAGGAAGGGGCAAGACCTTTAATGGTGGCCAGGCAGAGGGTGGAAAGTGCACTGGAGGAGGCCAGAGGCAGGGTCTCAGGGATGCGCCCTGCTCTCTGCCTGCATCCGGGACACTGGAGAGAATGAAGAATGTTTTGAGGAGTTTGGCTGATGAGTGAAATGCACTCACGAGTCAGCTCCTCAAGGAGTGAATAAATGAACGGGTGATGTCCCTGGACCCAAATTGCTGTCCCCTCTGTCTCTGTGGTCACTGGCAAACTCCCGCTCAGTCTTTGCCATGTGACCAGGGGTTCCCTCCTCCGCTGGCCACTGTACAGAGTAAGAGTGTGTGTTCATGTGTACCCCAGCCCGATGCTGGGAACTGCCATCTCTCAGGGGCCCTCCCTCCTGGGCCAGGCAGTGAGTGCTGCACCCAGGCTCAGCGGGTCAGGACTTTGGCTGTTGGGGAGAGGAGAGCACTAGAAAGGAAACCACTTGATGATACTGTCGGGGGTCCCTGCGGCCCGAGGCCCCAGATGTCTGGGTTTTGCCCTGGGATCCAGGCCTGGCCACAGCCTTCCGTCTGCCGCTCCAGATCCCACACACCTGCCCTCTTTAGTTTGGCCCAGGGCTGGATTCTGTTGCTAGCTCCTGAAAACCCTGCTGGACATGACATCTGTGTCTCAGCTGCAGGGTGTCTCATAGCCCCAGGCCTGCTGGTTAAGAGAGGTGCAATGTGATTGGGAGATGTATATAAATTGTACCAATAAAGAATTCAATTAAAAAAAAAGAGAGGTGCACATGGGTGGCTGCTGCGTGACTTGGGAAACAGTTGCCCATGGTGTGGTGGTACATGCCTGTAATCCCAGCATTGGAGGATTGTAAATTCGAGCTCAGTGCGGGCACTTAATGAGACCTTACCTCTAAAATTTTAACAAAAACCTGGCTTCAATCCCCAGTCCTGGAAAAAAATAAAGAGTTGCAAAACACTTTCCTAACCTGTCAAGGCCCCAGGTTCTATCCCTAGCATCTCAAAATACATACATCTATACAAACGTGCATACCTAGCCGGGCGTGGTGGCTCACGCCTGTAATCCCAGCACTCGGGAGGCAGAGACAGGAGGATTGCTGAGTTCGAGGCTTGCCTGGGCTACATAGTGAGCTCAGGGCCAGCCTGAACTACAAAGCAAGACCCTATCTCAAAAAAAAAAAAATAGAATACAAACGTGCATACCTATATATGTTCACTCACGCGCGTGCGTGTGCACGCGCGCGCGCGCACACACACACACTCTGAAGGAAACTCCCCAGCACCAGGAGCTTTGGGCTTGGGACCTCAGAAAGGACATGGGCACCTCCTCTCCTGGTTTCTGACCTACCCACGTTGCCAGTCACCATGGAGCCGGACTGTGGGCATGGCTCACCTCCCCTGCCTCCAAAAGGAGGCTGTCACCCAAGCAAGACAAGGTTTCCTGTGCTGGCAGATGTATTTATCTGTATCTTCCCATTCTGCAGACCAAATACACTAGATTGCTGCTGCTCTAAGTATGGCCCAGCTTACACATCAGGCCGGAAGTGCCTGTAGGAAATGCAGATGCACAGGCCCTCCCCCAGACTAAGGGTGTCCAGGAGTTTGTGGTTTGACAGCCTGCCTGGGTGACACTGACACCAGGGCACAAGATAACCCTCAAATAGCATCTGTACGTTGAGTTCAGTTTCATATGCACCTTCCTTGACCACATATTTTTATTTACATATTATTGTAGTCCTGGGTACAAGTTGAGGTTACATAATCTTTTATTTGGGGGAGGGAGAGAGGAGCTACATTTGACAATGAGCTAAATAAAACTACTACAAAAGAAATGTTATTGGTAGTCAAATGAAAAATTCAGGGGATGAGTGAATACCAACATATAAAGAATTGACATGTATACAGACATATAAAGAACTGACAAACTGGAAGAGATACAGTGGACCCTCAAGTCACGACTAGCCTGACATATGAACAACTTGGGTCAATTAGGTTAATAGACGATCCATCTGCCTCTTGTTATCTATAGCATGTACCCAGATAATCATCCAGGTCTCAGGTGTATCGACTTACAACCAACTCAAATTACACTCAGCCCTCGGGAACTGATTGAATTTGTAAGTCCCAGGTCCACTGTATTTGCAGAAACTACCCAGAATTTTACATAGAGCTAGAAAGACATAAAATATATGACAGAACAACTAACTATAGACATGAAAGATGGAATGAGGAGGTCCTAGAAATCCAAAGAGGTAAAGGAGAGAGGAAAGGGAAGAGAGGCAATAGCTGAAGAGATAGCAGCTAACAAATTTCCTGAGCTGATGAAAGACATCAACCCTTACACTGAACAATTATGCCCGGTGCAGAACAGCTAGATGGAGAGGCAGACAAGGGCCAGACATTGCTGGATGCTATGCTGGAGGACTTTGCCTCTCTCCTTAGACTCTGGTCCTATATCCTTGATGAGTTTTCACCTAGGAGGTGAGCCACGAGTTTTGCTTTGAGAAAAGATCGGTCTGTCTGCCATGGGAAACAGGGGATGTCAGGAGGCAGGGAGATCCGCGAAGAGAGGACAGATAGATTCCATAAGGGACACTGGGAGCTGGCCTGGGCTGAAGTTGAGACTGAGGTCAGTGGGGACACAAGAGCAGTGAGGACACAAGAGGTCCAAGGCATACAGGCCTGGGCTGCACACCTGCAAGGACGGAGAGGCATATGGAGGAGTGGGAAGTCTGGCAAGGGTAGGCCAGAAGTTCAGGAGGGAGATGAACATCCTGGTAGACCAGGAGGAAGGCCGCAGAGAGAGGCAGGAGTGGAGGAGGGAGGGGGCTGCATGCCCGAAGCAGAGGGAGAGGTACTGTTGGGGGCACTGGGCAGCTCCCTGGAGAGTAGTGTGTTACTTCCTAAATTTGTGGAGGAGGAGGGAGAGAGAAGGCGGGGTGGGGGCAGCTGGAGACTTGAGGAGGGTGGGGAGGACTGAAGGGGTCAGTGCAGGGAACAGGGTGAGCCGACCAGAGGCTCAGACCCAGGCAGCATGAGGGCCCTCTGAGGTCAGGGGCCAGGGCTCCTACTGGAACCTTGCACGGCTTTTGCTCGCTGACCTTGGAGGCACACAATGGCAGCCATGAACTAGAAGCTACCTGAACATGAGTGCAGGCTTTGGAGCTTCCTCTTAAACTGTGTGATGCTGAGCAAAGTCACCTCCTCTCTCTGAGCCTGGCTGTGGTTTTCTTTTAGTTTTCTGAGAAATGGAGGTACAGGAGGACCTAGTCTAACCAGGTGAGTACAGAAAGAGAAACGTGATACAAATATTAATAGCAGCTTGCATTTATTTCACCATTACTGTGTGCCAACTGTATGTACAGTTATGTCTGCCATCTATCTATAGATCAGCTGCATCTCTCACCCAACACACAATGAGCAGTAGATGCTGGGCTCTAGTGTAATGGCTGCTCGGGGGTCGGTCCATGGCTCCTGCGCTCCCCCATCAGGCGGAGCGAGAGACAGACATCTTGGAAGACAGCTTTGGCCAGGGAGTCCAGAACTTGCTTGGAGACCTAGAGGCAGGGCATATGGGAGGCCCCGGCCATGAGGGCGAGAAACGGGTAGCAGGACAAGGTCCTCCTAGGTGTTTTGTAGATGAACCTGCAGGAAGCTGGGACACAGGCTGCCCTTCCGTGTGTGTCCCTGACGGGCTCAAGGGCCAGTTTCAGGGAGTCTACAAGGAACCCAGGAAAGCATCCAGCTCAGAAGATGGATTAGAAACTGGGGAGGAGCTGCGCTCATTTCTCCCCAGCAGGGCCTTCATTCACTCAGCAGGCAGTCCTAGTGCTGCCGTGTCCCCGGCAGCGGCCATGGGAGGTGACCCAGAAAGATGTGGCCCACCTCACAGGCTCCCATTCCGAGCAGCTGCGACCGGGCTGCTGTGCCCCCACTGGCCCTGCCCATCCAACTCACACAGCCTGCGCAGCTGGAGCTCTCATCAGATTACCCCAGCCCTGCTTCGTCAGTCCCAGGCAGCCGGGGAGCACCATCAGTGAGCCTGAGGCATATGAAGGGGCTCCATGAGCACCCACAAACCCCAGGAGTGTTCCTCTCCCTCACTTTTCTGGGCACAGGCTCCATTGCAGGGAGTCTGGCTGTCCCTACAATCTGCTCTCTTCTCTCAGCATTCTGCAGACCCCCATTCTTAGCTGGGCTCGTGGTTGGCAGGAAGACGTTCCTCAGCATCCCCTGCAGCTAGGTGCGACCATGTGACCTGGTCAAACTATGGGATGCGAGCGGGTTGGTGGTTGGGCCAGCTGCATAATGCACAGAGCCCGCCACCCTGAATGCGTGAAGCCACAGAACCCACTCTGGACCATACGTAGTGATTTAGGTGCTTTTCAAGGGAACCAAGATTCTACAGGTTTAGGGTGTTATTCTCATGGGTTCTTATGTTCTAAATAACATAGGAGCTGGAGCTCTCATCAAATTCCCCCAGAGTGGTGTCAGCTCCCCTAAAGACTGCTATGGAGGATTGCGGGAGCCGAAGAAGCCTCCTAGAAGGAAGCTAGTGCTTGGCTGGACCACTGAGAGGTCAGGAAATGCCCTGCAGCAGTGTGCAAGGGGCTGCTTGGCTCCCATGGGGTTAGAGCTGCGGCAGGTGGCCGGGACACAGCTAAGGACCCCAGCCAGGGAGGTGAGCCTCTGCCCATCTTCCCACCACACTCACCCTTTAAGGGGACTACAGTACCCGGCTGTGATGACAGGCAACCCCGTCAGGGAGGCGCCCACGCTGCTCTCTCCCTTGGAGGGCATGTTGGCCTGTTGGCCATGGAAGGGAGATTGCAGTGTAGTCCGGTGCTGCTTCGGAATGGCTAGAGGGCCTGGGTTCAGATTCCTCTCCATTGCTGGGCAGGAGGGTCCTCTCAGCCCTCTAAATTCCTTTTCTCATAAATAAAAAGGAATCAGTACCTTCTTCCTGGCTTATCGCAAGGATGCTGTGTCAGGTGAGTGCTGCTTTGATAGGTAGTAGGTTCTGTTAGTATTGATGGACAGGACGGCATGTCCCACTTCTCCTGGGACCTTCTCTTGTGTTCTGTTTCTCCTGTGTTCCCATTGGACAGATGGCAAAACTGAGTCCTGAGCTGTCCTTTCTCTGCTGCACAGCCTTGTGGAAGCCTCCCTGCAACCCCTGGCTGATGGGAAGAAGCCCCAGGTGGGCAGGGGAGCTCTGTCTTTGTCTCCACGATGCCTTCTCCTTTTGAGCTTCCACTGACACTTGTGATACTTACACCGCAGGTGATGTTAGGTTTGGTGCTATGGAGACTGGGCTGTTGATAGTTCTAGTTATGATGAAAGGGCTGGCGATGGCTCAGGTACTGTCTTATGCCTCTGACACACATTTTTTCCCATTCACTTCTAGCTGTCCCATGGGGCAGGTGCTGTTACCTATAAAGAAGCTGTTACCTATAAAGAAGCTGAAGTCCTGAGAGGTTAAGCCATTTGTCCCAGGTCGCACAGCTTCCAAAAGGGAGTGACTTGCCATAGCCTGATCATGATTAATCACCAAGTATCAGAGCCAGACAGAGGCCATAAGGAAAATAACTGTCCGAGACTCCAGCATGATGCGGACAGCCTTCTGCTCCCATTGCTGTTGTCAGAGGTCCCCAGACGGAACACACCAGCCCCCAGCTGGACAGAGTTGGCCATGACGGTGGAGATGACATCGGTTTCTTTGCAGGTCTGGGGAGTACAGGGCAGGAGCCTCAGCAGACGAGAGAGGCCAGAGGAGAGGCCAGTGGGCCCATTCACAGCTCCGTGGCAGAGGGGCTGCCTGAGACCAAAGGGTCTGAAGGGCTGTGGTTCAAACCCTGCTGCCGCCCCCAAGGGCCAGCTGAGTGTCTCGGCAAGTCACTTAGCTGTGAGTAACAGGTAAGAGCTTTTCCTTCCTTCCTAACCTCTCTCTGCTCACCTCAGTTTACCCATTAGTGAAAAACAGAAATAATAACGGGATCTACCTCTGAGCATTGGCTTGCATGAGGATGAAGTCAATGGTTCATGCAGAGACCCTAGAATGGTGCATAGGCCTGGAAACTATTACTTATTATTTTCTTCCCAACCGCCGAGTGTGCACTGATGGACCAGGGCTGCGCATGGCTCCTGGAGGCCCTGATCCCCGGGTGTGGCTTCCCTGAAGGAGGGGACCCCGGAGGGGTCATGGGCACACTGACTTACCACGATCCCCGTGGGAGTACAGGAAAAGCTGGTGGAAGGACAGGAGCCATCAGGGGCACCGATCTACACCTTGCCAGGGTCACCAACTGCAGAGAGACCCCAACACCGCATCAGGGCAGCATGGGCTACCAGGCAGGATGTGTGGGCTCTGGGCTTCTACCCTGCAAATTTCCCAGGCTGGGCCCTCATTAGTAACCTCCAAACACCTTGACAACACACCTTCCCTCCCCGCAGAGGCCGAGAGGGAGCTGACTCTTACTCTGCAGAGTGTGGATCTGGAGATCAGCGGCAGAGCCCACTTAGGAGTCCACAGAGTCAACGACCCGGGGCCCCATTCTGCCCTGCAGCCCGGACAGCCAGGGAGGGACAGGCCGCCTGAGGGCAGTGCTTCCCCAGGCATCCAAGTGGTCACAGTTCAGGGTCCTCTCAAAGATCACAGACATGTTTTGAGTGGAAACGTCGATGGGCCCGGCTTCTGCCAGCTCCGCCTGGCTGGTGACAGTGGACAGGGGCTGATCTGGAGGCTGGGAAACAAATGGAGACCAGGGGACAGGGACTTCCCATCATGTGCCCCAGGAAAACTCTGTCTTCTCCTGGATCTGAGTACACAGCAGGGTCACCCCCACTGACGTGGGTCATCCGGGACCCCAGCCAGTGAGTGTGTGAGAGACAGAATAATGCCCCCCTAAAATGTCCACACCCCAACCTGAAGAAGCTGTGAGCATGTTGCCTGACACGAAAGAGGGGACTTTGACAGGCTGGTGGTAGGCAGCTGCTCCTGGGTCCCGCGGGTGGACCCGAGCGTGCTGGAAAGTGGGAGAGGGAGGCAGAAGAGGAGAGCTGGGAACACAAGGCCCAGCCACAGTCTGGCTGGTTTTGGAGACGGAGCCACAAGCCAAGACCTCTGGGCACTTCCAGAGGATACAGAGGAAAAGATAAGATAAGTCTCCAGGGCAGACTTTTCACCTCTAAACAGTGAGGTAAGAACTGTGTGCTGTTTGAAGTCACCAGGCTTGTGGAGTTTGTTATGACAGCAAATAGGAAGTGAATGCAGGGGGCTTACTGTAGGAGGTGACGTGACCTCTGTGGCCGTTTAGAGGATGGTCGTCAGGGCTTGGATTGGAGGGAGGCCTTGCAGCCCTGAGGACCTGCACACATTTCCGGCTTTAGTTCTCACTGCACCCTGAGCCATCACTGTTGCTACTACACCCCCAAGGACGGACAGAAGTGGCTCATTGAGTCTACGTGGTTTCCAAAGGCCTCTGAGTCCCTAGGATCCAGTCCTGGATCTCCCCACCCCAAGTCCTGTATTACCAACCACTGTGATGCTTTATGACTAGCAATATGAATCCAAGTCCTCCAAGCAGGCCATGGTGGTGGACAGCTGTAAGCCCAGCACTTAGGAGGCTGAGGCAGGAAGAGCACCAAGAGTTTGAGACCACCTTGGGCTACACAGTGAGTTCAAAGCCAGTCTTTACTACATAATTAGACCGTGACTCTCCACAAATAATCCAAATCTTCCTGTTTTCCCCTATTCTATTCTGTTCTATTCCTTTGAGAGAAAATGGTATAAAGAATGCTCATTGCTCCCATTATCCAGCTTCAACTAATGTGAGTGAACAAGAGCTGTCACACGTTATTTCTCCCAATTTGTTTTACTCCCCCCAGTCATTACATATGAAGGAGATCTGTGCTAGAGCAGACTGTCTTAGGAATTAATACTATTTTATTAGGCATACTATCGCTGTTAACTCATAGGTCCATGCTGTTATTATCTTCATTTTACAGAATGAGAAACTACCCCAGGACACATTGAGTGCTCCACGTTACATGTTTGTCCCCCAACCATTGAGGCCTTTCTTACAGAAGGCAAAGCAGCAGTCCAGCGCTGTGGCGCCCCCTAGTGGCGCTAGGACATACACAGTTCCCGTTGGTGACAGGACCAAGGAATCTTGGGGATGCATTCCACCTCTGTGGAGTTCCTTTTGGGGGTCGGGTAGAAGGAGGTTAGTTTGAAGACAAAAATAAGGTCCCTAAATGGTATCTGCCTCATAATGGGGCCTCTCACACGTATAAGGATAGGAATCCAGGCTCCAGGCGGCTGAAGATGCAGGAAGGTGGCTGTGCTGTCTGGCGGAGTGATCTCTAGGCTGTTTAACCGTTCTAAGCTTCAGCTTCCTGGCTTGTTAAATATTATCAAGATAAAATAAAGTATTGTCTTGTAAAGGTGCCTGGCTGTTATTGTCAGCCCAAGACCCCTCCCCCTGGGGCCACTCCTGGGCCCTTTTCAGCAAGACCTTCCTACTAGGGGTGTTGGGCCGGCAGATGGGAACCCTGAGTCTGTGGGGCCGGGTGAGTCCCTGTTTGTTCCCAGCCCTCAGCCTGTCCTTCCCCCAGCCCCCAAGGCCCACTTACTCGTCCAGACCCTACTTGATATGGCCAAGCAGCACCATGGCCTCCTTGCCCGGATGTTGGGGTAGCTGGCCCGGAAGTCTATCTGGGTCGCATGTCCAGGCTCAGCCATTCTGGGGTGAGGCTCCCACAGACCTCAGAACTCGGGGTCAGACTGGATGCATGTTAGATGACAATTCTCAGGGCGCATGTGTCTCTGAGCCCCATTCGGAGATCCTGTCACTTCTCCATTTCTGGATCCTGACACACAGGAACCCCACGATCCTGGTCAAAATGGCAGCACTTGAGCCAACCGCCCACTCCTCCACCTCACACAGTACTCCCGAACCTATAACCCTGGGTCTCACTGGAGGCTTTTCTATGTTCAAGATAATCGCATTTAGCCTCTTTATTCTCTTGTTGTACTGAATGAGATGCTAAAGCCCAGAGAGGGCTGTGGTACTGGCCCAGGTCACACAGCAGTGACTAAGTCTCCCGAGCCTGGGCTTATGCTGATGCCTGCAGAACCAAGTTCACACTGACCAAAGCTTTGACCATAACCTGAACTCCCAGCCAGGCTCTCCTCTGAGCTCCATCAGATGGACCGGATCCCAGGCAAACACAGAGCACCACACTTCGGGCTCTGCACCCCGGCAAGGACCTTCTTCCCAAAGAAGCCGAGCTTATCGGTGGACTCAAGGAAGGAGCAAGAGAGCTGGCTTAGTCCCTGTTGTGGCCAAGGTGGTTCTCTGCCTGGGCTCAGCGATGGTGACTCTGCCCCAGAGCTGGCTTCTGGCCAGGTGGTGCCCTTGAGAAGAGGCCCTGCTGGGCAGACAGAGGACTGGGCAGGAGCTGGGCTCTGGACTTACGAGGAAGGCAGGCTTGGTGATTTGGCACACGATGCCGGCCGCAGAAGGCGGCCTGTGGGGGAGGAACGGGCACCGCCCAGTGGGACCAGGGCAGGAGGGTGGCAGCAAGCGTGGTTCTCAGGCAGCAGGAAGAGAGTAGCCCTGGCTGGGCGGATGGGCTCAGTATGTCTGTCTTCCCAGTCCCTGTGGGACATGAGCACCCGGGCAGCAGGGCCTTTCCGGGGACTGGCTTCCTTCCTGCCCAGCCCCTTCTGTTTCCTCTTGGGCTCAGAGCTGGGCCCTGGACCATTGTGCATGCACTTACACACACATGTACACACACACACTCATTTCCCTCTGGTCACCCATGCAGTGTTTGCTACCCTCAAATCTGGATGTTTGTACAATGTTATCTCTAACATGCATCCTTGATTTTGTTCTTTTTCTTCTTACTTATAGAAGCATATCTAGAAACGAACTTTCTCTCTCATTTGCCATAAATGAGAGCCCAAATGGAATGGCCTTGAAACAGAGACTTTTGGTTCTCCCAGAAACTCTTGTGGGACAATGGCTCCAGAGGAAGGCCTGTGGGTACTCAACAGTGATAGCCCAACTGAAAGAGAAGGAGACTCATTGGGTGGGGACACAGTGTCAACCTTTCTCTTGCTATTATCTGAACAATCGAAAGCCCACATGTCCTCCCTGGCTTTCCATGCTATACACACTGCATCTGTGACGCCATCTTGCATGTTGTCAGCAGCATATGGCTGCCTGCTTGGGACATTCCTCTTTAGAGAGCTTTGCATTTAGCTTCCCAGTGGCCTTGTTGTCTTGAGCAAGAGGCTGTGGTTCTGGGTGGGTAAGGTCACACAGAGTCTCCAACCTGAGCTCCAATTTTGGCCTCTGCTGGGGCATCCAGGGCCTGGGCCCCTGAGCCATGCTCTTGTTCTCCTTGGGGTTCCCAGTCCTCCTCCATCGCCCTGCTTTGGGGCAGGATGGGCTGAGGGGCTCTTTACAGCGCGCTGCCAGTTGCCCTGTAAACCCTTCCTCATGTCCTCAGATGGTGACAGGAGCCATGAGGACAACCACAGCTCTCAGCACCCTCTGTGGGCAGTTCAGCCCGGCCACCTCTCTCACTCCGCCTTCTCAGCGGTGCCAACCCCTTGACGTGTGGCCTGTCACCTCGCATGGCTCGCCTGCTGTCTGAGTTTTGTGTTACTCATACTGTTTTTAAAAATAGGGAACAAGAGCTACACAACTGAGACATAGAGGAAAGAAAGTGCAATAACAGGCTGGGCCTCCCTGCTAACGCCATTTGTTTGGGGTGCCGCGGTAGGCCAGCCTTTGACTCCTGTGTGCATTCATTTGATCAGCAGACATTTCCTGAGCATCCCTGCATGCTAGGCAGGGATCCAGATTGGGAAGGAGACAGCCTGCACTTCCACAGGGCGTATTCTAGCAGGGATAGAGGTGCATGAGGCTGTGGGCCTGTCTCGTCCCCATCTCCTGGCACCAGGAAGCCACAGAAGTATTTTCCGAATAACACCTCCCACTAATCTGAATAAAACCTCCCACTAGTCTGAATAACACCTCTCACTAATCTGAATAACACCTCCCACTAATCTGAATAATACCTCCCACTCTGGGCCTGGAAGTCCAGAGCCAGGGCCATGGCTGGGTTGAGTCCTCACATAGTAGGCTCTTGGCACATAGCAAGTACCCAACAAAAGTCTGAGGAGTGGCACATGAGTTGCCCACAGACCCTGGGAACCCACAGCAGAGGGTCCCAAAGGAAGGCCAAGAAACTGGTGGGTGGAGTGGGCCTGCTCAGCCCCTCTCAGTGTGACCCCCATCACCATATAGTCAGGGCCCAGGCTGCCCAGAGAGCAGAGCTGAGCCCCACACTTTCTCTAGGCTCAGGAAGGTTAGTCTCCTTGCCCTGGGCACCCAGCCCTTGGGCCTTATACCCACAGCAATGATCAGAGCTCCCCTGTGCTGAGAGTGGGTGCCCACTGGCCTCACCAGGGCAGGGCCTGCAGGATGGCTGGCTTCCGGCACCCCACCCGCAGATGGGGCAGGGCGTCACTGCTGTTCCAGGACTGTGAGGATGTCCTGGTGGCTGGATATCCTTCCTCTGGATGTGTTTATATTCCACTCCTGGGCTGCGAGGACAATGACCGAGGGTACCCTGGCTAGTCCTCCACCCGCTTGTGCAACCCAGGCCAGGGACCTGGAACCAGCCACAGGACCCGTGGGGCCATGGGTTACAAACAAAATAAGACAGATACATGCAGCCCCAAGCCCAGACAGGCCCAGCCCTTCAAACTTAGGGGCCTGAGTCCTATACTCGTAAAACTAATAATCATATAAATATCAACTATATTTTAAACTCTATGTCCCTTCTTAGGTATGATCTCATTTAATGCTTTTTAGTCAGCTTTGTATTATAGTAAAATTAAATTGAGCACTTCAGATCTACCCCATTAGCCACTGTAAAGCATGCAGTTCGGCGTGTTCCTAGCGCAGACTGAGCATTCATCTACTCGCAGGACCTTTCCCTGCCTCGAAAGGAAACCCCCTTCCCCAGTAAGCAGGCACTTCCGCCCTGCCCTCCTGCACCAAAAGGCTCTCTCTCACCAAAAGGCTCTCTCCCTCAGGAGAGGGTTTCCCTCTCCTGCTCTGACTCTGTTCCTGGAATCTGATCTGTTTCTTCATTCTCAGGTTTTCACGGACTGTCCATATTGAAGCATGGAATGGTTCCGTTCTTTCTTATGGCTGACTAGTATTCCACTTGCCGACCTCCGTCTGGACATCTGGGTTGTTTCTGCCTTACTGAATCTTCTAACCAGCCCCAGGTGCCTCAGCCGCCCCTGCTTTGTGAATTGCTCAGTGAGGTGGAGAGACATTGAACAATGAGCCCAAGGCCACACGGGGGTGAAAAGCTTGGATTAAAAGCTGCTGAAACCTGGCTTCCTGATTGTCTTGGGAAGAGTCTGTCCTAGTGTCATGGCCACTAAATTAGGTAGAAACACACAAGCAGTCAGACAGGGCTGGGCCTAGGGGGAGTCAGTGCACAGGACAAGGGCGCGGCGTGGAGCCCCCTGGCGGCTTTAGAGGGAGAGGGAGCGACTTCAATGAACTTTGTAAGATTTAAGAGATGGGTCTTTACAGTATCTACACATCGATTAACCATATAGATTAAACAAATTTAAAAAGAGGGAGAAAGACTAGATGCACAAATACATGCACATGTTGTCTCTCTCCTCCCTCCCTCCCTCCCCTCCCTCCGTCCCTCTCTCCCCACCCCGTGCAATTCCTGCATTGCATGGCCATGACCAGATGCAGACCCTTGATCTCGGACCAAGAAGTGAACCAAAGTGGCCTCTTGTCCTTATACCTCAGCAGTCTCTCATGCTGTGTTACAAATAATGGAAAATGGACACACAACAACCTCTGACTTACAAATGACCTGGGCCTCGTGTTTCAAGGATGAGGTATAGGCCAGCTGGGACAGGAAGTCTTCCCTCCCAGAGGCCAGGACAGCCCTGTCCTTCAGCCGGAAGGAGGGGACGAGCTGTAGCCCTGTCCCTGCCCGGGCTGAAGGAGGGGCAGGCACTCCAGAGGTGGGTCAACGATCCGGGCTGCACCTGGAAGAGCAGAGCTCAGGCCTCGCTGGAGCTGCCCCGAGGCCTTTGGTCTCGGGCAAAGCGGAAGAGGCCCCTGACTCTGAGAAAGTGATGTGACCAGCCTGAAGCCAGGATAGTGGCCGGGAGCGATCAACGTTCTCCCCAGAGGCAGAAGCAGCAGGAGGAGTTGTGTGTGTGTGTGTGTGTGTGTGCGTGTGTGAAGGTTTAGAACTGCAGTGCAAGCGGCCAGCTAGGGCGGGAGCAGAGTCCACAGGCTTAATCGCTCCTTCCTCAAGGATGCCTCAGCTGTCTCACTGAGGCCTCTGAGCTCATCCAACAAGGCCTGCCCTGCTTATCGAGGACCGTCTCCTTGGCCTCGGGCTGGCTGTAGGTGTTAATCACATTGCAAATGCCTCGATGAATGTGTGGATGACTGATGACGGGCTGAGCCAACTAAGCACAGCTGACACTCATAGCGGCAGACGCTGTCTGCCAACTGGACACCCGTGGGCATCTCCTTAAACCACACTTAATCTCCAGATAAAGGTGCTCAATAAAGTCATGTTCTCACTTGACATGGGACAGTTGCTCTCTGCTTGGCCTCAGAAGCCACCAACCCTTTCCCCAGGAGAGGAAACCAAGTCCTTGGGTGACATCACCCTTCTCCCTGACGTCCTCTAGTTTAAATCCAGGGAGGTAATTATTAATCACACCTCATGTTAGATGGTAAAGGGATAAGAGAGGAAGAAAACAAAAATATGATACATATATATACATACAAGTTTGTATAAGTTACTCATAGTGAAGGAAGAAAAATGCATGACAATTACATTCCTCATTTCTGAAACTGGTCATATGGCACAGTTGGTATTTAGCACTACCTTTGTCCACGGCCACCCTAGGACCCTCTGCCCTCGGGCAGTGGTGGCTGCCTATTTGCTGGGGGACTGAAGCCTTCTTTCCTCCAGGGTCTGAGCCCTCCACTGTTCAGCCTGAGTCACACTCTTACAGTTTCCCTTGATCTCTAATAACAGAGCGTGGCAGGACAGAAACATCCTGAGGGATCCCCTGGGGTCCGGCCGTCCTCTTCCGCATTTCCTTTGGGTAGCGACAACCCTGTGTCCGCTCGGTGGTCACCCTCCCGCTAGAGTAGCTCCCTTTGATTCAGAAATTCAAGGAACCAAAAGCAGACAAGTGGCCGTCTGAGCTCCCGGTTCCTCAGGACAATTTCTCCATGTGGAGCTCTCCTTCCTGAGATTGTAGGTTGAGTTACACCCCCAGACTTGACCCATTTTCTGTTGCTCTAACTGCATGACACAGATGGGACAGTTAATAAAGAATAGAGATGCATTTAGCTCACAGTCCTGAAAGCTGGAGAATTCAATGTCAAGAAGCCAGCATCTGATCAAAGGATCTTCTTGCTCTACTGTAACACGAGAGGGGGCATCACAGGCAGTGTGAGTGCCCGGAAGCTGAGGCTCGAGTCCTTTTTTCTCTTCACAAAAAGCCACCAGTCCCACCATGGAGTTCCATCCTCATGAGCTCATCTAACCCGTTAACCTTCTAAAGTCTCCACCTCCGAGTTTATAACACATGAATGTGAGGAGTAAGTTTCTAACACAGGATTTTGGGGGACATATTCAGACCACACAGCACCCTACAAGTTCGTATCCAGACAGAACCTCAGAATATGTCTTTTTCTGGAAATGAGGCCTTTGCAGATTTAAATCTGAGGACTTGTGTCCTATGACAGCCATGTGAAGACACAGAGACTCAGAAGGAGGGAATAGGGCTGCACAGTGACAGACAGAAAATGAATGGAGCAGTGTGGCTTCAAGCCGGAAAATACCAAGGAGTTTGGCGACTCCCAGGAGCGGGAAGGGCACCGAACAGATCCTCTCACCAACACCTGAGAAGCAAGCAACCCCGCCAACACCCGGGTGTCAGACTTCAAGGCCCCGAGGTACAGGAATGACTCTCTGCTGTTTTAAGCCATCCTGTTTGTGGGAGTCTCTTATGGCCGCCCAAGAAATGTAACATGATCTGTGTGAACTTCCGTCTTCATTAGGCCACTGTCCCTCACTGTGTCCATTCTAGGTTCTCTTCTGCCACCCAGGATGACCTATGTGAATTTTAGTTATCTCCAAAACGACCTATTTCCAAAGAAAGTCACATTGGCAGATTCCAGGCGACCATGCATTCCGGTGGACACTATTCGATCTAGTACAATAGGAATATAATAGGCCAGCAAATCTCATGAGCACTGACTCCCTGGCACCCTTCATTGGCTGTGAGGTGAGTTCCTTACCAGACGCCAGGCTGTGTGGGGCACCACAGTGACGGACGAGGCATTTGGGAGGCCCATGGACGACAGTTTAGGCAGAAATACTGCACGCAGGGAAGACAAATCCTCATCCACAGAAACTGTCTGTACAATGAGAACAAGGGCTTCCCCCTCCACAACGGAGGCAGGTGAGTGCAGTAAGCCTGGCCCCCAGGAGTTAGCTGACCCTTGGGGAATGAGATGGACTGTTCAAGTCTTAGCGCCCAGCTCTGCTGCTCCAGGCTGGCCCTGGTGAGTGGAAATCCACACTGCTGAGCCACAGCCTAACTTCAGCCCCTAATGAACCTCGCCATGGCCCTTTACTTAGGAGCCCACCCGGCAGTGATTAGAGTGGCGAGGGAAGGAGGGTAGCTGGTACCCACTGACCAGGCCATCCTGTCCACTGTTAGAAGCCCCCATCTAACCACTTCATTCTCTCAGTAAAAATTCATGTTGGATACAAACATCTTTAGGTTCTTTGTTCATTCTAAGTTCAATCTACCTACACACCTCTTTACCGGACCTCTTATTCCAGTTTTTCCATCATTCCCTTCCAAATCCCCAACCAATCAGCCAGGCCATTAGCCACAGGCTGAGAATCAATACAAATTTGAACATCTGGCTATTTCTCCTTCCAAGCAAAGTGCACAGTCAGAGGAGAAGGGGGCTTTCAGGTCATTTCTGGAGAACTTGAGCCGGGGAAGCCCTGGCTCATTCTTTTCTCATTGAAAAGCCTTAAGAGCAAAATTAAGTTTCCCTGAAGGGAGCAATTAGGCCAGCGCACTGCACTGCAGCATTGATTCCATCTGCCCTATGATCTCACACACACCTAATCGGGGCCCACTCAGTCCTATAAACTGTACTCAGTAGAAAATATACAGTAGGCCCCCTTCTCCATGGTTTCTGTTACCTACAGCCAACTGCTACCTAAAAATTACTACTCAAATTATTACTACATGGAAATTCTAGAAATAATGCAGTTTTTAAATTGCACACCAGTCTGAGTAGTGTGATGAAATCACACACTGTCTCACAGTAACCACACTGTGGATGCTTCCTGCCTGTTAGTCACTTAGTCATCCTGGTTATGAGATGTGTTCGATACGAGGGTCTTAATTAGCTTCACAGTAAGGGAGGACTATTGTACAGCGGTACCTCAGTTCATGAACTTAATTCACTCCGTGATTCTGGAAAATACGGCCACCACTTGTGGACCTGTGGCAAAGGTGGCTCCCTCTATGTTCGTCACCCAACGCAGTTTGCAAATAAAAGCACAATCTGTCAAATGCTTCTGTGTGTGAAACAAATTATTTGCACACAAAAGCATTCATGAACTGAGGTACCACTGTATATCCTGCTTGTCTGTTTTCGTTGGTAGGGTTGTGACTGATACAGATTTTGGGGATAAGAATGACCCTAGAGGAACAGAATCTTAAGGACAAGTTGGCTGAATTGGTTGGGGTTCCTGAAATTGGTCCTTTACTCTAATTAGATGTAACTGTTTCCAGGAGTGGAGGGCGCTGGTTGTCCATGGCATGATTGGACAATAGAAACGTGTAAATATCACCACTGGATGCTCCTAGTGGAGTCTTTGTAAAAGCCAAGATTCTGCGTGACCACGGCTTACAACGTTTTAGTTAAAGGCATATAAAACTGGCTGGCACTATAGGTTTTGGGGCCATGTGATGGGGAGTTGACCTCTCACCACATAACAACACAGGCAGGGAGAGACACTGGTCTCTTCTGCTCTCATAGAAACAGGCCACAGCCAGCTACCTGGGGCTCAAGCCTCTGACCAAATGGTGATACCTTCGTCTCTGAAAAGCAGAAGCCTTTCCCACCCAAGACTATGAATTCTTAATGGCTGCTTTCTTCAAACCCCAAGACCTAATTGTTCGCCATCAGGCAAAACACTTCCATGTCACACCTGCTTCGTTCCACACTTACTTTCTCATTCGTGAAACTCTTAAAACTCCAACCTCAAGCCTGGTCTTTCTTCCAACAGATACCAGTTTTTTTTTTTTTTTGCTTTTTGGAGACAGGGTCTTGCTTTGTAGTTCAGGCTGGGCCTGAGCTCACTATGGTGCCCAGACAAGCCACCGCGAACTCAGCAATCCTCCTGTCTCTGCCTCCCGAGTGCTGGGATTACAGGCGTGAGCCACCACGCCCAGCATTATATGTGGTAACCGAGGATCGAACTCAGGTCCTTACGCTTGCGAGGCAGGCGCCGGAACCACTGAGCTAACCCTCCGGCCCCAGATACCAGTTTTTATAGTTTGTCAACAGTATCACTGTCTTTTTACAGCTGTTCTGTCCCTGAGGCATGCTGTTTTTTGAAACTTTGTGGCACTCTCTACATTTTGCGATTTTAACTTTGGTGGGTTCCTAT